>JAHWFP010130390.1:0-87215 GCA_023313725.1 Lithobius niger
TAGCTTTCTAAACTTTTCAGTAAACTTTCTTTGAAAGAGTTGCAAAGAGGCTTTTTGTTTTTCAAGTGTGCATCATAAACTAGAATATCGACACTAAAGGGGTTTAAATTATAACATCGTTAAATGTTTCCAGAATATTTTAAAGATCAGCCTTGCCATTTCATCAAAAAAGAGGCAAATTAGGCATTCTGAATAAGAAAAGCTTACTTCTTTTCGAGTGGGGGAATCAGATTATTTTCGGATGTTGAGTGAGAATGTTAAGATTTTTTCAGGGTGTTGAAGGGGGTCATGCAGAGATGTTTGGTAGTCACCTTTTTATTTCTACCGGCAACCTCCCTCGTTGTTAAATACTTTAATCAGTGTCTTCCGAACAACCAAGCCAAATTCTGTCAACCGTCCTTCATATACAGTTTGGTGTACTTAAAACGCAGAAAACCGTGAACAATTTCAACGGTGTTCCGAAACTCTCTTGAGTGAAGTGACGTCACTTTTCGATGCACAAATGGCTTTTACCAGGTTAGCTGTAGACAGAGACCTTCTACTATCAACCGGGTCGATTCACTCAGTTGAACGCATCTGAACTATAAGCACAGCTATTTTCCGTGGTAAAGTATACACGAGCGTGATTCAGTTGATGACATTTTTGCTCCCAAACCAATCTTCGAAGCAGACGACGCTTGGTTTTTCGAAACCAACATATAAGTTTGTTTCAACTAGCGAGTAGTTTTTAACGAAATTAATGAATAATTACGAATTATCTGATCGCTCATTCTTTAATGAAGGTTAAAATACACATTATTAAAACAAAACAACAAATTCTTACCAGATTACCCAAGACGAGAGTAGCTGACGTCCTTGCTTCTGAACCAAAACAATGGCGTGCTTTCACGATAATCGCTTGTGACGGGGACCTCCGTCTGATAACAAACGTTGCAGTTTTTGGTCGCATTGTCGATTGTACTGGTAGGTTAATACACTTTAAAACAATTTAAACAAATGGAGCGGTCCTGCTAACGTGTGATGATGAATACTAGTTCGTTTGTTGTCCAATTTTGTGTCGATTCATCAGTAAAATCACAAGCCAATGAGATGCAAGAATCAGTAAAATGGCGCAAAATGGAAGCAGAGACTTCTGCACGCGTTTGAAGCTGCTCCCAAAATCTCACACAGTTTCTCGCGGTAAAGCGTAATAGTAAGTGGGCCCACCCTATCAAGGCTACGTATGTATCCAAGCTCCCTGGCTGTATATAAATTGTTACGTCGTACGCGCATTCAAAAATCAACCACCTTGGATAGCGAGATGCTCAGGTTCCATTGCATTATGTTCGAAGGCAGGATGACGTCATTTCGTCATACACGAATCATACAAGCCCGCAAGATGGCGGCGGCATCTTGTTAAAGATTCCGGGCAATGTATTCGGCTCGTTGAAGTCGTGATATCCAAAGTTAAATGAAAATTTTGAAAATAACACTTCGCAATTTTCAAAGTCTTTGTCAGTGGGCAGGACGTCAAGTGGCACAAGAGCCTGATGGCAATCCTTAACAAGCTTTATTTTGGGCATGAGGACATGTTGCATTTCCTTTAACTACCAACAAAAATATTTCAAGATTCATAACGAAAAAAATTCTTGATATACTCTAAAGTCGGAATAACATTTAAATATTCAGTCAAGGTTAAAAGAGTTCTAGTTTCCAAGAACGAATACGAATAATATTTTCACCTCGAATAAATTATCAAATGTTTCTTAAGTTATTACTAGCTGTTCATCCATCAAAAATAACGGAACTACTATGAATTAAAACAAAAATTTTTAATTTTTTTATTTTGATATTAGAATTTGGTACGTTTAACCCCAGATGCATTTAACATAATCGCTCCTCGTTTGCCGTTATAAAAGACTGTGCTTACTGCCATCGATGAAGTTTCCAGAAATTCGGCACGTTATTTACAATTGTACATCAATAAATACATAATTAACGAAATTCAAGGCGATTGACATTCCAGGTATCGTGTATATAAAAAATAAAATTCATTTTACAATAAAGGGAAAGTTCTAATTGAATTATGTATGGGTTTTACGATATTCAAAGAATTGTATTTCTTTGTGGTACTTCTCTTTATTATGGAGACCTAATCTTTACTGAAACGTATACAGAAGGTACTGCGTACGTACGACAGCTATTACATACGCCTAATTACATTTTTTACAAGTTTTCAAAAAAATTGTCTTTGAATTCTCTCGTATTTATTCATTTCAGACTTACATGAATACCACAACTGGAACAGCAAAGGTTTGGATGGCAATGATGATAAGCTACGGTTTGGCTCATATCATAGCCAGTGCAACACAATGGATTCTTGTTAGGTTCATTGGAAGGACCCAGACCATGTCTTTGGCCATAATCCTAATCATGGCATGCATATTCACCTTTTTTCTGTGGCATCCAAACGAGACAAAACTTGAGGTTTTCATTTTAATTGCTGGTTTATGGGGAATAGCTCATGCCATACTCGTCTCTGTGGTTTATGGTTAGTATCTATTTTGCTATTTTCAGTACTCGAATGTCAAGCTAGAACAAATCTTAACTGAATAAATCGCATTGGTATTGTGTCGTCAATGCGAAGTGATACAGTACCAATACGATGTGGAGATCCAATTTCAATGCTAAGCGATCAGTTAAAATTTGTTCTATTTTTACAGTCGAGCATTACTAAATGAAGAGCTACGAAACTTGGGTAATGTGATGGGGAGCTGAGGGGTTGATGGAACAAGAAACGGCAACCTTTACAGGCTCAAACTTTAGTCTTTACAGGCGCTCGAGCAAGGTAAAATGAATCAGTATACTACATCATTGAAAAAAACCGTTATCCCAATTGTTACATTAGGTTTTGAGGTACAAATGTTTGAAATTCGTGGTTTAACTTGTTGCAGTCATCGCAAAAGCTTACAAGGAACTGTTGACGGGGTCTTTTTTATTCGTGAATTATAAAGTGATTCTCTTTCATTCATGAAGTAAGCATTAAATTGCCAAGGAACCAACTGATTTCTATGCCAATAAAAATACCAACTGATTTCTATGCCTCCGATTTTCCTTCTACGCCAATAACACAGCAGTTATTTCAGGCTGACTTTTTTTCACGTTTTCTAAGGTAGCCCATTTTGCTACTCATCTTATTGATTTTTGCCTTTTTTCATTCTCTTTAAAAGCTGATACACAGCAGGTACCTAGTCATTAATCAATGATTTGCATTTTGATAAAAAATTCTAATTTGCGGTTCGATTCTGTACATTGTTTTTACATTCTTAACATTCCTAAACTTAGTTTAATTAAACTGTTTTCTTTATTGCAGCCTTGTTTGCTGTACAATCCGAAGGAAATATCGACGGGTACTTTGCTTTGCCGACCTTCTGGCGTTGTGTCGGCCATCTTGTCTCATTTGTAGGAATGCAATTTTTTTGCCTCCACACAAACCTTTACATTCTCATTGGTGTTGGATTGATAGGATACTTGAAATACTTCTCGTTTGAAAAACTGATAAAACAAGAATTCTGAAATCAACAACAAAGCTACAAACGATTAAAATTTAATAGCGTAGAAATACGCAACTGTTCTGTAGTCATATCTGCCCCTCGCAACGATTTTGGCGTGGGTTTGTTTGCGTGTCAGTATGAAGAGACATAAAAAAATTGAAAGTGTTTATTTGGTTCCTACAGACGTTCACAAATGGTTAACAGTAGTGTAAAACATTTGAAAGAACATCTTTGTCTAATGTCAGTAGGGAAATTAAAGTGAATAAGATGGAATAAACAAACACCCGTCGTAGCATCCAGGGAATTTTTTTTGGTGTAGATGGCACACACGATTTGAGAGCGGAGCTAGGAAAACTGGTCCCAACAAAACGACCCCGGAAAAAAACGCCCCCAACAAAACGTCCCCGGGAAAAAACGCCCCCAGGAAAAATACCCCCAGAAAAAAACACCCTCAGGAAAAAATGCCCCTAGAAAAAATGCCTCCAGGAAATAATGCTACTAAATAATGGGTTTTGATTCGCATCTACAGGTTAGTCCCATTCTTAACTACAGTTCCTTAACTAGTATGATTAAAAATAGAACTGGTTCATCTATATGAACATTAGTTTGCTTCACGTGACGCAAGACTTCAAGAAATTTATTTTAAAAAAAGGTTGAAATTATGAACAATTCCACGCTCTGAGTAGGAATTTTTCTAACGAATTTGTACCATTATTTCACCACGTACGTTTGCATATGATTTTCTTAAAAGCTATACTGTTTTAAGGAAATAGGCAAAGATAATTTTTTTTATAAATTTCTTGGAGCATTATGTGATCTAAAGCAAACCAATGCTCGTATAGCTGAGCGTCTTAAATCTGTGGCTAAACTTCGATGACCGCAATAAGGTGTTTTTTTCCCACTTGGGGGCTTTTTTTCTAGTGGCTTTTTTTCTTCAGAGCGTTTTTTTCTGGGAGCGTTTTTTTACTGGGGGCGTTTTTTACTGGGGGCGTTTTTTCCAGGGGGCGTTTTGTTGAGGGCGTTTTGTGTCTTTCCGGATACCCATGACAGCAGTACAGGATATTACGAAGAGTGTTTGTTCACATAGTCAGTAGCGTTACTGTTGAACAAAGTAATAACAGAGACGACAAACACATGGACACGCGTCTGTTCCGTGCTATTAGGTGCTGCGTGCGAGGAGGAGCAAGACTGCCAGCGCGCCTGGCGTAAACAACCTTGGCAGTTTAACGTTGTTTACGCCAGGCGCGCTGGCAGTCAACTACATACGAGAATGGAATTGCTAGGCATTGCGCAAACACGCAGCTATCAAGAAATTTGTTTACTTCAGAGGCGTAAATTAAAAAAAAAAACATAAACAAATGCATAAGGCCACGAAAAATAACTGTCTTGTTTGTCATAAGTTCACAAACCAAAAGTCGACGCGGACAGCATGATTTTTTTTAAACAGTTCAGCAAACCGCACTACATAGCTCTCCATGCAGCCCAGCTGCGTACAGAAAAAACAATCTGTTTAATCGTACTTAATTTACCTAACCTAACCTAAATACAACAATAATAGATTAGCAATAAAGTCAATTTAAACACCATCACCACTTGTGGTAACGAAGTTACGAAGTTTCGCAGAGAGATCCAACCCGCCTATCTGAACTGTTTACGAAATAAAAAATTAAGCTCGCGGGCGGGCAACTTTTTTAAAGTTTGACGTGGTGCGCGGATTTTTTTTTCTTTTCTGTTGGGTGGGGGGGAGGGGGTGGCAGGAGAATTTATTATTCCTTTCTTCTTTTATGGAGGTTCCTTACAAAATGTAATGAAACATCGTGAAAAACGCATATTTTGTGTCCGATTTTCGCAGGTACGAAACATGGCCGAATTTCTTGGGTTTTAGTGGGTGTACTGTAAACAAAGTGTCGAACAAAATAGCGTAGGCTACAAAAATAAATGAATAATGATAGTAAAGAAAAGGATTCAGAATCACAGATTTAGTTTTTTTTTTTTTTTTGTATTTCTGTGTTTGTTAAACTGTAAGGGATGTTCATATCCTTGCTTTTTAAAACTACGGTCTCCAATTGCAATTAAACATTAACAATTGGCGTTTTCGTTATTATGCAAGTTGACAAATACATGTGGTGTTATTGTTTGTCTACAGCCACTCGTAAGAAAGTGAATAAAAAGCACATTTTTCACGATTTGACGCGCGCGCAATATTTTATTTTTTTATTTATTTGTTGAACGATAAAAAGTAGTGACGCGGCCCGTAATTATTGGTGCGGACGCTAGTTAGAAGCAATGTTATTTTTTTTCTTACAAAAAAAATAACTGTTTTATAGAATGAACACACAAAATAGACAAATTAAGTCACCGTACGAATAAGTTAAAAAAATAAGATATTTTAGACACAAGTGAGCATATGAATTTATTTATTTAGTTTAGTCCAGTATTTTTGCAGAGCTCAGCTATTTGCTTTGTCTAGCTGCTTTAACTTTTTTGGTTTAAGCTTTTCAGCGTTTTCAGTAGCCAGAACATGATTTTAATCTGTTATCATAGAAAATATCCTGATGTTTACAAACAATATCAGAGCTTTTCTTAATATTCTTCACACACCGAAAACGAAGTAGGTGGATGATAGGCAAACAAAAATAATCTAGTAGTCTTTTTCTTACACCAGGCCAATGCACTAATTTCGGCAAATGCTTCTTGGAAAGTTTTTCATAAGCATTTTGAGCTTTTTCCCAATTTGCCGATGGCGTCATTTTACAGTCTATTAACATCACAGTTTGGTAAACTGTGTCAACATGATGAATTAAAAAATGTGTAAGGTAAGTAACATAGTAAATCTCAATGATACGGGTGAGAAACCATTATAATCATCACATATTATTTTTTATCATAAAAGAAGTTGCTTAACTACGCGAAACCATTCCAGAGACGCCTGAATGGTCACCACGTAAATGATTAACGTTGGATCAGTTAGAGGCGCTGTGTGTGCACTGTGCAGCACCTAGGCTATACCACTGCTATGACGCGCCGTTGTATGTTTGTCGTCTGTGGTAATGATAAAATAAAACACTTTTATCGATATTAGTAGTCGATAAAGCATACGGTACACAAAACAATAAAAAACTACAAAACACCATGTTGCGAAGCCCAGGTGAGAACCATTTTCAAACAGAAATACCAAAACATGCTTCGTCAAACATAAGGATTCGTTTCGGCAACGATGAATGGGTGAATATCTCTTTCTTCTGACGTCTAATTCAACCATAACTGCATTCAGTTTCACTATGTGGTATGGCAATTAGGGTGGAGTGCTTTCTATGGTAGAAAAAACTTTTTTTTATTTCGAATCGGCTAGGTGCAGAAAAGTTGCCTTTTGGACTCCTTATTACTTCCCCACAAGCAAAAAATTGTAAAAAAATTTTCAGAGGTGCCCCAAGGGGTCCAAAGTTTGTAAATTCTATGAAAATTTGACGTTTTTTCTCGAAATTCTCTGTAAGTCACCACATTTGAATTTAAAATTGGCGATTTGGCTAGAAGATGCCTTATAGCATCAATTTTGCACGCCAAAAAAATTGTTGACCTTGCACTAAATTATGAGGTGTCCCAAGAATCACCAAAAATGGGAATTTTACACAGTATAAAGCAGATGAACTCGCTCATGCCCCATTGTCACAAAACCGTAAAAACGCCTACCAATATATCTTTAGTGTTGCTTCTGCGTTTGTGAGTGTGAATATGGGGCTGCTGGCCTTGTAGTCAGGATTTCAGCAGAATCGAGCACCTACAAAAATGTTGGGCGCGAAATCCTATTGGGAGGTACTATTTTATCTATTTTTTTTTGTTTGTTTTCCACTATTGTGTCTGATTTGCAACATGTTTAAAGGTGTTTTTTTTGTTTTAGATTGAATGCTGAGCTGAACATAACTGAAAACAGTGAGTGAACAGAAATACAGACTAAAAGTAACTAATAAGTATGGCGGAAAAAATGTTAGTCAAACCCAAAACAAGACAAGTGAGCAAATGTCCTTTTTTTGGTGTTCCAGCAAAATTGCCTGAAACAGTATTGCCAATAAACGCTGACATCATGAAGTATTTTCTGCATATTCATGGGGAAATGAAGCAAGGTAAACCTGCCGCCAAGGATCCTACAGTTACGATGTTACAGAATGTGTTGCTTGTGGAATTGATTTTTTACGGCGCAAAGTTTCTATACCAATTATTTCCCATAAAAGTTTAGTGGAGAAGATAAAGTTGTACCACATCAAGTACCGTAATTTACTAAATCCCTACAAGCGTATGCAAAATGATTCTAAATATTTAGTAAAGCTTCAAGGCTTCTTCAAAGAGGCTATTGCAGCAGCAATACGATCAGATACACTGTATCTGTCACACTCTCTGGCTAGATTAGGAAGTTCTGTACGCATCCAGGAAGCAGAAGGAAATTCCATTGTTGCAACATTATCATTTATTTCAGGTGGGATTGGGAACTCAGAAGCGGAGGGCGAAGCTGTAACAGAACAGAATCAGCACCAATTTCACATGTATAATCTGCATCACAATTCGACTCAGACTCAGTATCATCCAACATATCAATATCATATTCATAAAGGTTAGCTTTAGAATTAGAAGGTCCGAGAACAGAGTTGCAAGTAGCTTTGGCAAACGTTCTGTTTCTTTTTCTTTTTGTTGTTTCATTTCTTGATGTTTATTGGTTGTATTTGCATCAATTCTGCCAATCATCATATTACTGGTCCGTCTTTGGTCGAGTAAAAATACCCTTTCATTGTTAGGCACTTTCTTTGCTTTCTTACATTGGCACAAGGACATGTCTACACACTTGCACGCAGAAATATCAAACAATTGAGACTACGCCTCCTTGAAGAAGTCTTGAAGCTTTGCTAAATATTTAGAATCATTTGCATACCCTTGTAGGGATTTAGTAAATTACGGTACTTGATGTGGTACAACTTTATCTTCTCCACTAAACTTTTATGGGAAATAAATGGTAGAGAAGCTTTGCGCCATAAACACTTAATTCCACACTCAACACGTTCCGCAACATCCGTAACTGTAGGATCCTTGGCGGCAGGTTTACCTTGCTTCATTTCCCCACGAATATACAAAAAAATACTGCATGATGTGAGCGTTTGTTGGCAGCACTGTTTCAGGCATTTTTACTGGAGCACCAAAAACAGGACATTTGCTCACTTGTCTTGTTTTGAGTTTGACTGACATTTTTCCCGTAATAATTATTAGTTAGGCCTAATGTATTTCTGCTCACTCACTGTTTTCTGTTATGTTCAGCTCAGCATTCAATCTAAAACAAACAAAAAAAAAAACCTTTAAACGTGTTGTAGGTCAGACACAATAGTGGAAAACAAACGAAAACTAGACAAAATAGTACCTTCTAATAGGACTTCGCACCCAACACTTTTGTAGGTCCTCTATTTTGCTGGAAACCGGGCTACAAGGCCAGATTCACACTCACAAATGCAAAAGCAACACCAAAGATGGGTTGGTAGGCGTTTTTGCCGTCTTGTGGTAATGGGACATGACCGAGTTCATCGTCTTTTCTTTGTGTAATATTCCCATTTTTGTTGATTCTTGGGGTTCCTTGGGGCACCTCCTAATCTAGTGCAAGGTCAACAATTTTTTTGCGTGCAAAATTGATGCTATAAGGCATCTTCTGGCCACATCGCCGATTTTAAATTCAAATGTGGTGACTTACAGAAAATTTCGAGAAAAACGTCAAATTTTCATAAAATTTACAAACTTTGGACCCCTTGGGACCTCTGTAATGTGTGGTGCAGTGGCAACCCGGACCACTGCACTGTGACTGAGGTTGGCGCTAATGACCAAGCTGTCGACGCGCCATTAAGCCTCATCTCCCCCCCCCCTTGGGGCACCTCTGAAAATTTTTTTTAGAATTTTTTGATTTTGGGAGAGTGATAAGGAGGACAACAGACAACTTTTCCGCACCTAGCCGATTCGAAATTAAAAAAAAAGTGTTTTTCACTCCACCCTAATGGCAATGTCGTTCCTGCTTCAGCTGTTTCATTGTTATGATAATCAAATACCTATCTTTGGATTGGCAGGTGCTTTCAGGGATTGCTTTCGGGGATTTTTACGTCTTTTTTTTTGTCTGACGAATATTGGTTTTATTGTTTTATGGAGTTGTGCTCTTTGTGACTTTTCTGCAAATAACATTAAATGTCTGCAAAACATGATTGAAAACGACGAATAAAATTTACTTAGTAAAACGCTTATCAGTGGTAATGTTAAGAGAAAAACACAAATAAATTTGACATATTTCACACAAAAAAGAGGCTACGGAAAAAAAATAAGAGATGCCAGACAGATGGACTAAAGAGATCGTGTGGCTTTCGTAGAATGTGGTTCAGTCGATGTCACACCGCTCGGCAAATATTCCGTGATTTAACGGTTCCAGGTTAAAACTGAATAATCCTGCTTCGAACTGAATAAAATTCCAGGCCTGAAGGTGAGAAGTTTATCTGATGTTTGTTGTTTTCGCACGCTAGTGTGTGTGTTAGTGACAAAGACGATCACAGACTTGGTTGCCGTTGTTGATCTGCTTGTAAAAACCTACGGAATCTGCAATAGGACATTCACTGTTTGCAACTTTCTTAGTTTTTTGTGCAAACATCAGCATGGTCAAAAGCTCATGACGTGGGAAAGCTGGATTGAATAAAAATTATAGAATTTGGGAAAAAAAACTATAAAATTATAAAAGACAAAAGAAACAAAACGCGGCTTCATGTTCACTTTGAAGACTGGAATTATTACGATTCAGGGAAACACAAAATTCATGAACAGAGCCGGCTCAAGGGGCACACGAGTAATGCAGCCGCGTAGGGCCCCCCGATTAAAGGGGCCCCCACATAAGAACGGAGCACTCATCCTACTATAGCGAGAAGGCAGATTATGGATTGAAATCATTTACACTACCTCAAAGTAAAGAGAAAAACGGGGTGAGAATCTGTGCTATTGCTATGAAACTTATGGAACGATGTTGGTCGATTGGTCGAAGCATTGCGCGACCCAAAACCGAAATTTGCGGCTGTTATTTTCGTCGGCAGTTGGCGATCTAATAGGAAATGAGAAACGTGAAATGGTGAAAAAGATAAAAAGTATTCATTTCTTTTCTTCCCCCCCCCCCCTTCTTCTCTAACATATTTTTTCTTTTACTTTTTTTTTTACATACTTTGGGATGTATGTGTTTTAGTTTCTATGTCTGTTTTTTGTTAACTGTTGTAGTTAGTAACGATTTTTTCATTGTTTTCGTGACTGTAATTTGTTGCAATTATTGTGGTTCACATTCTTTTTTTTTATAAAAAAAAAAATGAAATGGATATTGGCTTGAACTGCGTAAAAATGATTGTTTAATGATCCTAATCACACACGAATGAAAAGCTCGCGGAAAAAATGCTTTTAATGCTACACTTATGACCCTGGGGCCATAATTGACCGAATCTGCGAAGGGCCCCAAATTGTGTTGAGCCGGCCCTGTTCATGAAGGAAAGATAGATGAAACCCGACCGACGAAATAGCCTGTTAAAAGATTTACACTTTTCTGGGGAGGAATTTAAGACACGTTCAGTTCGGTTAATATCTGTTGAGTTACTGAAAATACATCTCAAAAGCAGCAACGGTAACTGAAGACCTGAAAAATAGCAAATATGATGGTATTAAAATACTAGACGAACACGCAGAAGTCTCAAACGTGAAACTAACTGACACTTAAAAACAATTAATTGTAACTATGCGAAAAAAGGAATAATTTGACCGTATAATTAGCTTTTTCAATTAACAGACGACTTTTAAATCCAATTCTGACTTTATTATTTCGGATTCTGCCTAAAATTGAACTCATGATAATGACATCCTTCTGCAGGGATGGTGCTTACACGCAGTATCTGATGAGCCTCAGGCCTAGCGCGTGGTTGGCCCTGATTCTACCTTTTTTTTTTACACACAAATTAAGTTGTAGTTGAAATTGGTGTGCCCCTGTGTAATTTTTCGCAGTTATTCGAGTCATGCAGTGACACAGACACCCGAGAGAGCAGGGTAACTTTAAGCTAAAAGGGCACAGTAAGTTTTAGTGGATATTTTTTTCTGGGGAACTTTTTTCCTTTCTCTTTTTTGCCCTTTTCTGCACCTTTCTTAAGCATTTTTTTGCGCTTTTTTTTACTTTTTGGTAGTTTTAGGCCTTTTTTTAGGCATTTGGGCCCTTTCCCAGGCACCATCGCATCAGCAACTGTCGGCAAAAAAAGGCCTTTTTTTTGGCAAAAAGGACGATTTGCGAAAGCTGCAGGGGCAATGCGTCCGGAGTTAGCACAACTCCGTGTCGGTACAATTCTGACGCCCATTTCTGTGCACGCCACTGGAGTCAGGAAAATTGCCTTTCGTTTGGTCTACGGCGAACGTGATCCCGGTGTTTAAGAAGGGCGATGCCGCACACCCCGAACATTGCAGGCCGTTTGCTTTAATATCAGTTCCTTGCAAAGTGATGGCAAGTATCTTTCCAACGTTCTTGTTGGAAACCAATCTTATTTCAGACGACCATTTTGGGCTTGTGCTAGGTAGGTCTACTACTCGTCAGTTACTCCATTGTCTTGCAATGTTGACTGATGCTCTCGATCGTGGCGTGCGTACTGATGTCGTCTACTTCGGCTGCAGTTTAACTTTCTAGTATGTTGTCCACTCGAAGCTTCTTCTGAAACTTTCCGACGTTGGTGTTACGGGGGTTTGTTGAGATGGGTGGCTGCTTTCCTTGAGAGAAGACCTTGGGGGATCTTTGTTGTCTCATCTATTTCTGTCCCTTTGCATAATGTCAGTTGGGTTCCGCAGGGGTCCGTATAGGGTGCTCTGCTCTTTGTGATCTATTTAAATGATCCTAATGTGACCGTCCTTCAACCATGCAATTTAGGTTTGTAGATGACTTGAAGCTCAGTGGGCAACAAGTGAAACCACAGTGTTATCGAGTGAAGTTCGTTGTGGCAATTTCATCGCCCTTACAAGCAACTGCATCGCACAAGTGTCTGGTCTTGCAAATAGGTCGCCGTATGTACTTAATTGGACGCGGAATTTGTTCCATCGTTCCCTTGGTTGTCCACCGAAAAGTCTGACCACTGGAGCTGTACTTTCTCACTTTGTTCAAGGTACCAAGGGACCACTCACCGTGATCGGAGTGCACAAAGGAATTTTTTTTTATTTCTGCTTGGTGGCTTGCTTTAACAGTCGTCTCGTAACGTGAAAGAGATTATTGTTATCAAAATCTAGCTACCCTTTGCTGCACAGGAGTAATGAAAGAGGTGTTATGGTTTGTTCGGTTCGTTAGCATGACCTTTGCTCCAAGCTTTAGATTGGGACACCCACTATTTGAAACTAAACATACTACTTTTGGATCACGAAGCCAGCTTATTCTGTTGGGGCATTTAAATAACATGTCAAACATTATGAAACTGGAGATAGTGAACATCACCGGAAAAGTTATTTTAGACGCTGAATCACAGAATGTGATGTGAATCATCTTTTTAGATACATTTAATGCTTTCTCGTTCTTTACAGGAGATAGCTGTTTATGAATAGCATATACAAATTAATCGTTACTGCGTGAATAATAGAATAATTCGATTATGCAGTCCAATGTACGTATAAGTCTATAGTTGAATATATAATAACAAGACTGTAGTGTGAGTGGAATAACTCGAGCTGGTGAAAGAGGTAATAGCATTAGTTCTACTAACTCGTACCATTTTTTTTTGTAACGAACTGTTACGGGCTAATTGCGTGAGTTTGCCAATGCGACAAGGTGTTAGGCTAAAAGCATAGCACAGCATATGAGTGTTCTAGGATACATTATTTTGCAATAAATTTTCACAATGTAAATAAAATAAAATTTTCATTATTGAAAAACGAATACTCACAACACATAATTTTCATTATTGAAAGACAAATTCACAACACATAATTTTCACAGCCAAGGAAATTTACCAACAGAACATACTGTATGAACGAGGGCATAATGTTTCTTGAAGAAGCAATCTTTATAGACTAGTCTCCCCTACAAATATTTGTATCGATGAACCAACCAAACTGCAGCCACTTCATGGTAGTCTATTTGAGTGACCTTGTTCGTGGCAGTCACAAGTTTTGCAATCAGCATGTGAATTCTGATGCGCATAACCAGGTTTGACTGATGAAAGTGACTGTGTTATTAGCTGCTGCAACATAATTACCTGCTGTTATTCGTAAATGACATTTTGACAAATCGATGCGTTGCTGTGTTAAGTGACAGCATGAGAAAGCAATGGTTACGTCAATTATTAATGTTGATAGAACTAAGAGCTGAGTGTAATTGCCAAGGCTATTACGTCGACCAAATGTATGGTTAGCTATCCATGGCACGTTTGGTTAGAAAATATATTGACTTAATATTTTAATTAGTTTATATTAGCATTTTCAAACAAAAACATGTCACGGGTAGCTATCTATACCTGAATAGTTCTGAAATGCATTGATATCATATAAATCCATTGATAGCTACCCGTGACATGTTTTTGGGTGAAAATGCTAATATAAATTAATTAGAATATTAATTCAATAATATTTTCTAACAAAATGTGTTAGAAAATATTAATTCAATAATATTTTTTAACCAAACGTGTAAGAAAATATTATTGAATTTATATTTTAATTTTTACACAAAAACATGTCACGGGTAGCAACAATGGATTCGGATGATATCGAGGCATTCCAGAACTGTTCAAGTATTTGCATTAATATTTACCTTGGATTTCTTTAGAAAAAAGAAAATCCTGAACGAAGCAAATTCTATTGCTTGAATATTTTCATCTAACATTCGTTAAAAAAAAATTGTATTAACAATGAGAACATAATCCTAAACCTTTCAGAATAAAGACCAAAGTCATACCGATAAGCCGTACTGACACGGTCAATTTTCGTTACTTTTTGGTTTTAAATGTCAGACTACCTGAGCGGGAATTGTACCCTTATCCTTTAGGACCTTAGGATGAAGTCGAAACACTAAAAGATACTGACATATGGCTTAGCAGTAGGAATTTGGGCTTTGGTCTCAGATGTTGTGTGCTCAATTCCCTCTCAGTCTGTCATTTACATCTAAAAGGCAGGGGAAATATGTTTGCATCGCTACTTGTTTATCACTACAGAATACTACCAGTAAAAAACAAACAATTACAAATACATAAAATACATAAAATAAAATACATAAACTTAAAACATTCCCTTCAAATCATCAGCACGGCCCAATGATGGTAGGAATCCTCCACATTAAAAACATATTGACTGCAAAAAGGCTACTCTGACTTTCCAACATGACAGGCCAGGAAAGCAAAGGAACCATTGTGACGGTTCGATTGAATTCGTAGAGTTCATGTTCTTCCTCACTGAAGATATTCCAATTGAGAGGATTTAGAAATTTACGCGAGGACTTCGTGTATGTTATACCCATAGCTACTCGGTTCTTCTATCTACAGGGGGGGGGGGGGGGGATGAGGCTTAATGGCGCGTCGACAGCGTTCTATCTACAGGGTGATCCAACTAAACTGTTACGAGCCGATATCTTGTGAATGGCTAATGAGGGACCAATAATGATAGAAATGCAATGATGGGTGTGATGGGGGACATTTACACGAGAAAAAAGGATTGACCTTGAATTGATATGTCAAGGTCATCCTCGTGCTGTCTACCCACGAGATACGATACGGCAAAAAAGGAAATTAGAAGTTGGACGCAAGGAGACAATATACCCAACATACACAAAAAAAGATTCAAAATCGGAAAATAAATAAAATAGTTACGATGATGTTTAAAAGCTAACTCTGAACATGCTGGCTGCACAGCCAGCATATTCCGAATTAGCTTTTAAACATCATCGTAACTATTTTATTTATTATCTCTATTTTGAATCGGGTTTTTTTGTTGGTCATATTGTCTCTTTGCGTCCAACTTTCTAATTTACTTTTTTGCCGTATCGTATCTCGTTTGGCAGATAGCACGAGGATGACCTTGAAATATTAACTCAAGGTCATTCCTTTTTTCTCGTGTAAACGCCCCCCATCACACCCATCAGTGCATTTCTATCATTATTGTTCTCTCATGGGCCATTCACAGGATATCGGCTCATAATACTTTAGTTGGCTCACCCTGTAGATTGTACTTTGACTGTCACAGAACACAGAAACGCTGGATATTTCAAGAATCCATCTGCTCGCTACAAATTCCCATGCCTAGTTTTTGTCATTGATTGCTAACAGCCATGATTACATTTACACATACCGTACATGAGGCAACATAATTCGTTAGCGCACACAGATGCAGTACTGCCAAATTCACGGCTGGGCTCGCATTTGGAGCCAGAAGTTAAGCTAGCTTCAAGGGACACTGGACATAACGTTAGCGCCGTTTGCCTAGGGAATGCTGTGAAAGAGCTTTACTTGGGCCAAAAAAAATCCGTGCTTTTTTCAATTTTCTGGTAGCTGCAACATATTCCAGCTAGCGGAATCATTTCTATTTCCGTTTCCAAACTAAGGGTGCTGCACACCAAAATCGACAAAAGGTCGTTGCAAGACGAACGTCGCGAGACGTCGCATCCGATGAAGAGACCCGCAACAGACGAAACTAGAAAGAGCTTCGCTTTGTTGTCGTGTGACGCCTAAAGACGTCTCGCGACAACCTCGTATTCGGTGTGTGGCGTTCTGCTCATTCCTATGGTTTTGGAGACGAATGCAGCATGCTGAGACAGATTTCGACAAATGTGCTGTCGTACGACGTTTTGTCGATTTTGGTGTGCGGCCACCCTTGGTTTCGAAGATTCACCTTTTCTTGCGCCGTTTCTTGTGGTGGTATTCACAGGTAACTTAAAATCACGCAGACATCGCTGAGCAACAACGTTATATTTTCGAAACATAGGCCTGAATTTGAGCAGCTTTTGTGATTGTTGGCAGCTGCTATTTCAGAAAATGGAATCTTTCTTTTCCGATATACAACCTTTATATATGTTTTGCAGTGCAAGGGTATTGCGAAACATATAAAGGTTGTATATCGGAAAAGAAATGATTCCATTTGCAAAAATAGCGGCATCTACCAACAATCACAAAAACTGCTCATTTTAGGCCGAAGCAAGCCGGTCTCACAGCATTCGCTTGACAAAGAATTCTAATAAACTTCCGTTTATATCCACTGCCACTTGCAATTGACTAAACGACTGGGTCAAAATAAGAACTCTACAGTTAATGTGGCGTTATTGCTCTATAATTTGAGCAATAAATTAATAAAACTGAGCAAAATAATTGAATTTTTACAATAGGAAATCATTAGTAGAAATATGTTTGGCCAAATTAAATTAAAAATAAATTAACTTCCTTAATTTTCTGCGATTAAAAAAAAGGTATAAAGCAGGCAAAAGTATCAGGCAGAGGTAACATCCCCCAATATCAACTTAATTTTTTTAGTAGGAGGCACTCATCAACTAAACGTAACATTTGACGAAAAACTAAACTTGCACGCATTTAGCTCTTTGAAAAGGGCAAAGCAGCCCACCTCAGTTTTCGTTAAATTTCTTTAGTCTGATAATTACATTAGACGAGAACCAGATAGATAATGACTTGACATTCTCGTCAGGTTTTTAAAATTATTACTGGCATATCGCCGTAAATCGTTAAGGATTCCCAACAAGCTATCTGGGCAGTTTAAGTCGTGATGTCAAACGTCAAGCTGTTTAGCCAAGTTGATCCCATCGACGAAGACTTCAAACATTAAAGAAGTGCTTGAAAATTGAGCAATTGTATTTTCAAATTTTTTATTTAACCTGCGAACCTTTACATTTACACTGTGTGATAAACTTGCCAATAGAGCTTGTAGTTTGATATTAAGACTTCTAGCAGCCAGTAAGCTTGGCGGGAATCTTTAGGAAGTTCTGTCTTGCGGGATTCCCTACACGGTTGTACTCTGCAATTAATTACCCTATTATATAAAAAAAAGACAAAACGGAAGTGTCTGTTGAGATGGGGTATCTGACGAGCAGCACAAACTAAGCAACTATTTCGTCACAAAACGCCAGAAGCTCTTGCTTAACAAATAACAAAATAGAAAAAAAACAGATACCAACTAAAAGAAGCTGTGATCCCCTACCCTCCCCCCCCCAAAAAAAAAAAACTAAGTTAAAAACTTTAAGTAGGTGTCGCACATATTTATCATTCAGACATTCACTGCTGTGATTATCACGAAACTGCAATGTGTTAAGCAGACTGTTTAAATGCGAAATTTTCCGTATTGTTTACTACTTGTGACACCATTTATTTGCAAGAAATTAAATGGATTAACCAAACAACAGTTCCATCATCTATTCAACCAATCCAATGTGATGCTGAGCGAGGAAAAAATGGCCGCATACGATTTGGTTGCGAGATAACGTGTAGCATTGGACCGCACTGAAGCTGCTTTTTATGCATTTCGGTAGATCAAAAATTAAGTTAGAACGCCTATGATTGACCTAATTTAATGTACATGATCTTGCAATTCTTGCAGAAACTGAAAACTGAGTGAAAACTATTCTTGTCTGCTGTTCTTTGGTGATACTGGTGACCATTGTTTTGTATTTCTTGGTGTGATTGAAGTGATCGTAACAACTTACTATTGCTTCACTGCAGATATACTTGTTTCAACATTTTTTTAGGCTTGTGTAAGCCAACATTTAAAGTTACACCTACTAATAGCCGTGGCACAGAAAGTCGTCTTATTCTGCTGGGGCATTTAAATAATACGTCCAATATATAAAATTGAAGACAGCAAATGTCACGGGAAAAACAACTTTGGACATTGAATCAGCGAATGTCTCGTGCGGATTCTTTGCTGTTATTTTTAATTCTTCGTTTTTCATTGGAGCTACTTTTTGAGGACCAGAGGACAACTGTCGAACCTGCAAATAAATAGGACAATCACTGAAGTGTGTAATTACGTCACCCACATTTCAGCCTTTTTTAACCTCCTCTCCCGTTAAATTTTGTATGGTGACAATTCAAGAAAACTAAAGCAATACATAGTTGTTAAAATTAGTCCGATGTGGTGTTTTTTTCTGAAAAATCGGATGACCTTTCTATTTGGTTTCTGCCCCTTCTCGGATTGGCAGTATTAAAAACCAGATTATGTGGGACTCACAAATTTAGTGACGGCCTCTCCTCCTTACAAAGTGGCTCCGTCCAAACGTCCTACTAGAAGGGTCGTTCAGCAGGATAAGGCATTATGCTATGCACAGCGTATCTTGAGTCCTACAAGTATTTTATGAGCGGCTACGTCTTCCTGGAGGGGGCGACTTAAGTCGATGGCCACCATTGTTTTTCTAACCATCTTGGATATCAACAAGGCACTCTGCTACCAAAAACGTACAATCGATTATCTGTGTTCGTTCCGCAGCGAACTCAAGATAGGCTGCATACACTATAGATACTTCATCAATAACAGTACCAAATAAAAAAACAAAGGTTGTCTTGATACGATGCTGTGATTTTAGCGTCATCATGAACAACGTTGACCGACTTCAAATCTTTTTGATTGCGTAGCCGAATATATGCATTGTTTGAAAAATATGTTTAAAAAAACTTAGAATAACTTGGTTTGATCATTTTATGTACCATGCTTTAACGTCATAAAACCAGAAATAATAGCTCTATGTGTAAAAAAAAACACTAACACTGCTCTATCACTGCTGGTTGTGTTGAATTAGTCTGCTATTGAACATTTACCAATTGGACGTAAATGTGCTAAGTTTCAATTTGAAGGTACATTTCTTATAAACGGACCAATTCAATGTTTTAGAATAAACAGAATCAACCAACTGCCGATAGTCAAGTTCATACCATTTTTTTTTTGGAAACATCGACTTTGATCTACTACCTTACTGTTACTACTTCACAGACCGAAATGTAAACATGCTCACTTAAGTGAAAGGTTATTTCTTTTTCCAACAAGTTCAGTGAAATGTTTTAGTATTAGCTATCATACAATACCATATCTTCTAACAAACACCCATAATTCGGTGTATTACATTAAATCTTTTATTTATTTAAATTTTTGTTTAAAATGTTTTCATTTGATTCGAAGTCTGGTTAGTAATACATGCTAAATTTTGTGAATGTTGAAATTAGTTCAGCATCAAATCATTTTTTTTAAAGAATACTTCTTAATTTTAGTTTGTTAGTGACCCTTACCTTTATCACAGGTGTACATATGTCAGAATTCCGAAGGTTAATTGACTTGTCAATGGTATTTTTGAAAGAAGCATTTCTTTCCCCTCTTTCATTTCCTTGGTTTTCAATTCTCTGTCGTCTGGTTAAATGGCTGGAAATTGCAAATTCGAGTAGCGACATTGAAACCATGACGATGCAAGCTAACATCCAAACATCAATCGCCTTAGCATATGAAACAGCGGGAAGCTGTCTTTGTGCTTGATCAAGACGGGTAGCTAGTGTTAGCAAAGAAGTCAACCCTAGTGCTACTCGGGCTGGAACGCAGTCAACTGGGATCCAAAAAGATATCCATGAAAGTACAACAATTAACATGGTTGGGAGATACGATGTAACCAAATGATATCCGATTAGGCGTTCAAAGCGAACCACTAGCTCCAAGCAAGAATAATCTGTAAATAATTTGTTGTAATTATTACTTTACTGCCAGTATATTGATAAGCAGTAACCTATTTAATTTCAGGCTAACACAATCAACATTTACTGTTGAATGGAAAACGCCTATTTTAATTTCAACTAAGTTGTAGCCTCCATGATTATTTGCTTTATCAAAATTCTTTTAAGAAAACACAACATGCAACTTCAGTACCACAATAAACATTCAAACAACATGCAAATAATTTACATTTTAACGCATAATGTGTTGGATGCTACTGATAACAGAATTAGGTGCTTTCGGTAAAAGACCGTAGCATAAAACCTAACGCTATTACTGAAGTGTTTCCGCATTGGAGCGGGTGTTACCACGAGTGGCTGTCTTGAATGCACCATTAGTAGTTAGATATTTGGCGCAAAACAACACTTTTTTTTACAATTTTCCAATAAACTCCAGCCTTTTGACGTTTTACCCTGCTCCTAGTATGATCTTTTTTTAGCAGGCTTTTTGTTACAAGGGTATATGGCCAGGCCCTCACCATTCCTGTTCCGAGCCTTTATGTAGTGGCAAAAAATGATTGCAGGACGTTTTTTGGGGGCAACGATGATACCCTAATTTTTTCCTCGATACTGATAATCACTCGTCAGATGGACAGCTCAGTTACTTCCATCGATACAAATGGGGGAACGATTAAGTTCAGCAAATGGCGGGTAAAAAAGGAACTAAAGATAGTGGCCATATTGATAGCAAAGTGTTACCAGATATTTGATGTGATCGTATGATGAGAATTTGATGGACTGAAGGGTGATTTAGGTTAAATAAAAAGTGATTTGCACGTACTATCTCCATCGATATCGATAAATGTACATTGGCCAGTGTGTATAATTGGAGTAGCAAACTCTGATAATGTTGTGTTGCCAAGAATCAATCGCGGACCTTCCCGCAAATAATGTTGGAGAACAATGAATGCAGAATTACTTGAGGCTAAGAACAAAAGAAGTAATAGGAATTAAAACTTTTTATGACAAGGAGGAGGCATAAGTTAGAGAGACAGATGGGCATTTATTAAACGTACGTGATGTACAATAGGAGAAAAACACTGTAAAGCATTGTAGTCTTTTCAAACCAAACAATCAAACAGCAATTAAGCAAGCAAATAAATAATTTTGTAATTCGTGTATTGGGACAGAAAAATTGTTTGATCATTACGAATTAATATTAAACAGTATCTTTGAAACGCCTCGAGACAATCCTCTAGAACATTTGAAAGTTCTAAGACTTGGATTGTTGTAAATAAACTCATATAATGAATCACTCCACATTGTTTGATCATTTTTCATTTCAAGTGAAAAGAGTCTGGGCAGCTGTACTCTAGGAAAACAGTAGTGATGGCCAGGCAGTTACGATCAACGAAGCTCTGGCTAATAGAGGCAATGCGCTCATGGGCATTGCAATATCTTGGCTACTGCACCCAATAATGTTGCGCACTAACTGGTGTGTGGGGATAAACGGAACTGGCGTTGTGCTTGAATTTTCAGGCTTGTCCAGTCAAATTGCACCCAGTTAAATAACAGGTTCTTGCTGTGTCCATCACTGTTGTTAGTGTTTTTTCTGTTGTTTTAGGTTAGCCACTTCCTTCTTCCTGTTTATGCCGTTTAGTCTGTTTCCTTGTCCCCCTCATTGACTTGGTTTAAAGCACTACGAATTGACTCAGATGATTTTCTGGCTTTGTTGCACTCTATTACGGCAAACTCCAATCTGGTATGGTGTCAAAGTTTTAATTCATGTTACGTGTTTGTCAGTTTTTAACATAATGCTTTGACTCTACCTACCTGTACCAAGTGTGATGATTGGACACAAAATGCTGGTCTCAAAACTATCAATGACACCCTGTATTTTATCATTTTAAGAAGCTTTTTTTATTTGAACTAAAGCTCTTTTAATTTTACGTGTGTTAAGACAGACTACTCGTTTGCAGCAGTATTTTTACATTAACCCTTTTTTGATTTGAAGTAATACCACAAGAGCCCTGTTTAATATTTTACTAGACCAGAAGTGGTATTCCATGCGAGAATAACACCCTACATATACTGTTGCTTTTTGACGCACACCCAGCGTTAGCCATGGTGCCAGAAGGAGAGAGGTTCAATTTTGCTAGGTTAATCCTATTGGAAATCCTAGTTTCTTTTACATGCAACAATCGACATGAGCACGAGACATCACAGGGCCCTTCTCTGCCGTAAAATGCCGTGGGTGGCTGAGGCCGGATTCGAACCCGGCACCTCTGGCACAGTAGACGGTCACGCTAATCACCAGAACACCTTGCCCCATGTACATTTACTGTACATTTTTCACATTTTAATATCGTAATGATTATTAGTTTTTGGTTAGCATATTTACAAAAGTGCAATGCAAATAGACTTCATAAATTTAACAGAATTGTAAAATGGAAATAAGCTTAATAGTAATGCATAACAATTATTTTAAAAACAAACTGAACTAATATCTAACAAAAATGATAAACAATACTACATCACGAGCAAAACAATAATTTAGGAACTTTTAATTAATTTATTTCGAACTCCCGGAAACATTTTCCAGCAACTGTTCTACATAGTTTTTACGAGTAATTCTTGATAATCATCGGTGTTCGGTTTACTCAAAGTGTATGTCCAGTCATGCATAATCAACGCGGACTGAATATTAGTGATTTCTGTGCAACACCCAAAACTACACAAATATTACCCGACTCTAGTCAATAAACCATTCAAATAAATATAGTTTGCGTAGGGGAAAAGCGATAATGCCTTTGATTACACTTCAACTGCGACATCTAGTTTTTCAGACACAACACCAATCGTGTATGAGAAAGAAGAGGTGTGTCTTTAAGACATCAACTGTGACCGACTATATTTTATTTCCGACTTGGAATGCGACGAGGATTATGAAACTGTGACATTATTGATTTGTCAGATTGAACTTTGAAGGAAGGGAGTATGACTGCGATTGCCAAGAATTATTATCCGATTGGGAGTATGGTTTGCAATATATCTGATTGTGAGTGTGACTTTATAGTCATCAACTGTGACTGCCCAAATTTATTTTGTGACGGGTGGATCAGACAGGAGGATCCTGGTAAGCCTTCAAGTCACCGTAATGCAACTGAAACAGAAACTTGGACCCCCGGAAAGCCTCGAGTCATAGTAATGCGACTAAAACAGACGGGTGCGTTGACAGTTTAGGTGAATGCGACTTTTTGAAATAGCTGACTAGCTCTCACTATTCTTTACATTGAGACTTGGATACGCACGGGAATCAACCTGTCTATTTCAATCTCAATAGTGTGTCTACAGGGCCTACAGGGTTCGCCTGCCTGTTTCTGCCATATTACTGTAATTAGAGGGCTTACGGGGTATACTTGTCTGTTTCAGTGGCATCACCATGATTAGAAGGCCTACGGAGCTTTACTTGTCTGTTCCAGTCATATTACTGTGTCTGGAGGACCTACAGGGGACCACCTGTTATTTCAGTCGTATTACTGTGACTAGAGGGCCTATGGGGTTAACTTGTCGGTTTAGCAGCATTACTGTGACTAGAATGCTTACAAGGAATCACTTTTCTGTTTCAGTCGCATTACTCTGACTGGACCACAGAGGCTTGACACAAAATAGGAGCGGCCAGAAAAAGGAAAAAACTCTGCTAGCGTCACTACTAACAATATTATATAGTAACAACAATACTATAATACTATTATTGTTACTATATAATATTGTTGGTAGTGACGCTCGTAGAGTTTTTTTCCTGGCTGCTCCTATTTTATGCCAAGCCCCTGTGGACTAGACGGCCAACTGGGTCCACCAGTCTGTTCCGGTAGTATTACCGTGACTAGATGGCCCCTTTCGTCACCGTTGCTATTGTCACTGTCGGTTTTTTATTACGATGTATACACTACCCAGGTGACTCCGAAAAGAATCACGTTGAATGCATTTTTGATTGAGTCGAGAAATGTGTTAAATATTTTCCAGAAACTGCATTCACACACGAAAATAATGTGGGTGGCGGTGAATATGACCAACAGTAAGGCGCTTGCCAAAAATGCCAGCTAAATGTGAACTGGAAAAAGAGAATCGTCACAGTCATAACGAAATATTCTCAAACCCCTAACGTAGTTTTACGTTACTCATCCTACAACCACACCAAATTAAAGGCACTCGTCAGGAATGGCACTGTGATTTTTGCCGCTATCGCCGTGAGGAGGTTATGTTAAGCCGTTTTTATATTGATCACACCAATCCTATCATTGCTTCGTTTTGAGGGCGGGGGGCGAGTTACCCCTTCTGTATGTCATTATTGTCACCAGCTACTCACGGTCCGTCATGTTCTTGTCGATTGTCACCATCTTGATGGTGTTCATTACGATTTCCATCTTCTGAGACATTGTGTGTCTATTGGCTGGTGATTCTGTTCTCCTCTCCAGGTTTTTTCAGTTTTTGCAGGAGATACAAATACACGACGAGATGTAGATTTGGAGTTTGCTTAACATCTATGTAATAGTGGCGCAGTGGCAACCCGGCCTCTTCACTGTGACTGAGGTTGGCGTTAATGACCTAGCTGTCGAAGCACCATTAAACCACAATTTCCTCCTCCAGCCCTAATCGAAATGATGGTTAAACTCGTTTCTAGTTCCTCCCTGCAAGCAACAACACGGACTCACGTCGATGCTAGTGCTAAAGCAGATCGTTTTACTCTATATAATTCACATAAGAAATACGTGTCATAGTACTCCACATCCAGAAAATAAGTCGTTTTTAATAAAATTCGAGTGTCCTTAATTTATCCCTAAAATTACAAAGGATTTATTATTATTAATTATTAATTATTATTTATTATTATTATTATTAATTTGTTTTGAACCATTTATATTCAATTGAAATACGTATTAATTACTTAGCTTGTCATTACCACCACAATTACGGCGATCATTCGTGAAGCAGACCACAAATTGCGAGGAGTTTGGCTAGCTATGTAGGCTTTTGTTACCATGCTAAGGATGCATTGCGAAGGTTGATAGGGACGGGGTTTAGGCCTGAGCCGCGTTAGACTGACCATTATGAAACGTACTTATTGTTTATTTAAGTAATACATTAAATTCGGTCGGATGCATGGCATCAGGCAGAAAAAGCTACGTTAACTATAGAATGAAATACTGTATAAAAGCAAGATGGCCAGATTAAGCAAAATTGTTGTTGGGTAATTGTTATGTGTTATAATTATCTGATGATATTCCCCGAATTTATCAGGTTTTCCAGACAAATACTGACATTTTTCCCCGATTTGTTTTTCGGTCGAACGGAGGTTTGTTTACACATTTCACTCAAATAGAAATAACTTTATCGCACTGCTTTGCTTAATCAAAAATTCCACTGCCCTTACTGGTATTGGTAATGAGTAGGAAAGTTAAAAGCTTTCGAAAACCAGTAGCTTACTTAACAATGTAACTTCGATATTACTTATTAGGCCTAAAGAGTTTACGCTTTATCCTAAATGAACCAAAAGGTAGGATCTTCTCACTAAAATAAAGTATTGGTTTTTGACATAAAAATTAAATTCGAATTAGCTATTCTTTAAAAGAAGAAAAAGACTTTCCGGCAAATGTTGACATTCTATAACATTCAGTATGTTTTTTCAACTTCCTTCATTTTTACTTGAATTTTCCTGCTTTTCCCGGCAGAACGTCACCCTGAATATAGTAGCAATCCCATTAGCTGGTGACATCCATCTGTATGTTAGTTGGTATGGCAGTTTATATACCACAAAATGAAATTCCCAGTGTTATCACCATCGTTTGCATGCATTCTTTTCCTATCTGGTCTGCTGCGATTGCATGAAGGGTGGTTGCTTTCTCTTTCGTGTCTCAGCGGCTTGCTTGCGGAGATCTGGCCACCCAGTATGCTGGCGACGTAGCAGAAGCTATGCTTAGTTGTGTTAGTAGCAAAAGTTAAGCTAATATTGTGGCATAACGCAGAAGTTCAAATCCAACAAGTAGCCATATGCACTCTTGCCTAACATCAATAATGATGGCGTGCCTCGATTTCCTAAAAGTGTATTACGTGAAAAATAACAGATAAGCTGGACAAGAGGACAACATGGAATGAAAATCGTGTTTGATGTACTTTTAGCGACAATTAACTGTCACTCATTATATTGCTACTGAAATTGAAATACAGGTATTTTAAATTGAAATCAATCAAACAAATTAAATTAATGAAAAAGAGGATATAAGCCTTAATAGTATAATATTTTGAATACATACATGTGTATATCTGTAGGAGGCAATTTTGAACGTCCATAGGATAGAATCGGAGATTGATGTTACAGGTGAATCTTAACAATTGTCTGAAAAGTAAGGTATAATTAATTGTTTAGAGTTGAACCAAACATGGCATATTTAGGGTGGGGCAGAAAAAGTAAAGTGTGTCAAATCATGTTCGCTAGGCTTTTTCCCATTCCAATCATCAATGTTATTTGCTAAACAAAATTTCAGCCTCATTGGAGCATACTAAACCTAGCGTCTAGTTAGTTTACCATATAGGCTAAGTGTGCGTTAAGTAGTAAACCCCAGCAAAACATAATGACGTATCTTAGCAGAAAGCAATAACAGGATTTAAAAAGAATAAAGCCTACTAAAACTACACAAATAAAAACAGTGATCGCACAACGTTTCGGGATTTAATGCATCCCGTTGTCAATTGCTTTAAAAAGTGAGGAAAAATCACATGTCAAAAGGCAAGGAACACTGTAAATAAAAGTTTAAAAAGTAAAATTTAAAACACAAAGCGAAAGATTAGCTGCCTGGCGAGGCTGAGAGTGAAAGGCCCTACTATTTATACCACCGGACTGGCGAAACGCAATGTGGGAAAGTGTGAATTAAAATGTGGGCATATTAATGCTTATTGCTTATGAGAGGGTCGTTGTCTCTCACTTCGAACCAGCATTTGCAGGTGAGAGGTCGTGGTCTTGTCTATGCTCCCTTTTCTGGCCAGGCAGCTAAACTTTCGCCTTTATGTTTTAAATTTTACTTTTTAAACTTTTAATTATAGTGTGCCTTGCCTTTGACATGTGATTTTCCCTCACTTTATAAATCACTTGACAATGCATAAATCCCGAAATGCTGTGCAATCATTGTTTTTATTTGTGCAATTTTAGTAGGCTTTATTCTTTAAAAAAAAACAAATAAAGTTAGTGTAGCATTTCTTATCTGCCCAAAAGACACCTAATGATTAATGGCAGTTGTTTCACCATTTTCAAGAATTATTGGAACATATTATTTCTATTGAAATACGTCGAAAATAAATTCTAACTATGAGACACGTAACAGTACAAATACTAACTGATTAAGTACATCCTGGAATTTTATAAATTTTTTAGTCTTTTTGCTGAAGTCTGGAAAAATACCCCAGTGTTCATGAACAATTTGTTAATTGAATTGCCTCTGAACTTCATCGAAGGTAATGTTGTAGGCATAGTCTTGAACAGCTTAACTGCTATTTCTCATAGGTCATTGACTACTTTAACATGGCATACAAACCTCTCAGTCTTAATATTTAGCATTTACAGCCGAGACCAAAAGTTTCATTCAAATAATAATCATGAATTGCTTCTAATCAGAGACAATAATTTGGAAGATTGATTCAGCGTGGGGAACACAGTAATCCCCAATACCAGTGGTTCAGAATGTGAAGATTTCACTCTGAGTGTTTGGCAAGCAAGTTGTAGTTTCTCTGCTGGTGATACAAGGTTTCAGAATAGTGTAAATGGAGCCAACTCCTCTGTGAGGTACGAGAAGTGCCTCTCCATAGCTAGCTGCATTAGTAGCATCTGCTACGTTGGGATCATTTACATGGTATTCTTTGAGGTCCCGCCACAGTTGAAGATCAGTGGCGGGAGTATCAACACCAAGTGACACAGTCAGCAAAGGTTTTACATAGAAAAAGTCTGTTGAAAGCATAAATACGTTCAAGTTTCTTCATCTTTCCAGGATTGCGCTGCAGCGATGACGAAAATTCAAACCTGTCTGCTGAGTATATGATAGTTTCTAAATGATTATGTGGAAGCTCCAAAGTCACTGTTACTGGATGTTTAGATGGTCAAAACCAGAACAAGAGGACCTTCAAAATCTGGAACTTCAATGCTGGGTCATCAGAAGGCTCAGGGCTGGGCTCCTTTCATGCTGCTCGTGTCCATCAATTTCCTCGATGAGAATATTTTCGAGGATTGAATAGTGACTTTTCTGTACGTTATTCTGTTCTGTTTGCGTTGTGCAATTTTTTTCCTTGTTGATGCCAACCTTTCCCTGTCTATCTTCTGATTTTTTTTTGGAATACGTTTTACGAACTGTTCCAAGTGGAACTTTTTTCCAATTTTCAACGCTGTAAGAAATTGTATATTTTTTGGCTGAATTGGTAAGCCCAATCAATCAGTCAGCATCCCATATTGGCTACATCTCGATGTGCCGCACAGAAATAGTTTCATATAGTCAATAAAAGTCTGTTCTTTCTTCTCATTAACCTTACGTCCCTTGTGTATCTTAGTACCTGTATAGATCTAGATTTTTCTTTCACTTTATCTTTCCATTAGGTTTCAGTTGTTGACAAGGTTTATCTGCGCACAAGGTTTATCTGCGATTTCTATGTTGTAGTAGACGAATTTGTTACGCTGCATTGTGCCATCCTTCAATTTGAAGAGATGTAGCAACAAGACTCAATGTCTATAATTTAGTATAATAACCACACTTGAGAATCGGAAAGGATAGTGAATTATGAACATTTAGTTTTTTCCTGAACTGATGAGTGTTGATTGATTGCTGACTACCTTGATGTCCTGGCAGTATTCTTCAAGTTTCGTATACAGGTCCTTGTGATGAAGATGAAAAAATACCAGGTTACTAACGCAAACAACTTAATATTAAGGTTAAGATTATAACATTCTTATTGCATTGCATGCTCTCATATAACGCTATTTTCACAAACTGTACAACCATTGTGTGGGGCAAGCCTTCAAAAGCAGCAATCGGGCTGGAATGTTTTGTTACAACTTATATTGATGATAGGATTGGGAAAAGACTAGGGAGTAAGATTTTGAAACGCACTAATTTTTTTGCCTCACCCTAGTTTGTAGGACATGTAAAAGGAAATTTTAATATTTACCTAGTCACCCACATCTAATACAACTCCAAAATATTTCTAAACACATAAAGCATAATATCAGCATAAAGGCTGATTCCCACCAAAGTCGGAACGGAAAAGGAATAGGAAAACAGAAAACGGAACAAAAAGTACAACCATTCCCACCGAGGTCGAAAGACTTAAACGATCAGCCAATGGCACTAGCTGACCAGCCCAAGGTAATTACAGCTTAACTACTCCCCGACTGGCTGACTGACAAGCCCTCCCCTTGTCCTTCATCTCCCTCCTCAACCTGCTTGCGTAGGCTGCAGTGGTTGGATGATTCCAGCTAATAAATAGATAAATTTTGTAGACAAACATAGAGGAAGTTAAAAGCGTTCGTGCTTATTTTCTAATGTGAAATAAAAACGATAGGTGACGTAAGATCACTCTTCCTTCATATCATGCTGTTGTTCGTAGTCCTTGTGTTGTAGACAGATGCCCAAATTTTCCATGTTTTAAACGCGACTTTAAAGATTCCGTGATAGTCCTACTGCATAGTATAACGGCCATGAATATGGGTTTTTGTGATCATCGTGGTAGTTTGCTCTTTTTAAAATAGGAATAACCGCGCTATTAGCGCACTTCTTCGATCAAGTTTCAAAGCACCGGTTGCCGCCATGTTTTTTTTTAAGTGAGTGAGATGTCTGGCCTTGGTGTCACGTGCCTTGTAGGCGCGAAGCAATTGGCTGATCGATATGCATTTCAAACGGATCGAATCGGAAAAGCTAACCAGCAGGAGGGTCCATTTCGGAGCGGAAAAGTTATCAGAAAGAGTCTGAGCATTTGCATTTGTGCACTTTTCCTTCCTTTTCCGATTCGATTCGATTCGATTTTGGTGGGAATCAACCTTAAAACAGATGTCTCACATCTTTCTAGAATAAGACAACTTCGGCCACTGTACGATAGCTCATATTTCATTGTTTTGAAGTATTTATTTCTTTTGTAAACTTTTATCTAAAGTGGTTGGCTAGTCTAGTCTGACATAAATAGCTTGTAATTTCATCGTAATGTCGGAATGGTTTACATTATCGAAAATATCCATGAATATGGGTTTAATTAAAAAATGTAATTAAAAAACATATTTTCTTTATCGGGAACTACATAAACCGACAATCACGGGCTTTATTAGTAGGATATAATAGCAGTTTGTTCTGTAAATTTTCTATCTATCTTGCTTGCCTTACAGAAGAAACTCATTTAAGCGCCTCTCGGTTTAGTCAGCAATTACTCTACTGATTGATAATGCCATTTAGCCTTCACTGCCCTCTACAAAAATCCCAGGAAGTTTCCCAGAAAGTCGAACACGTGTCATACTTCTTCAAACGTTTTACCTGACTTCTGCCCACAGAAGTTCTTCTGTTTTATGAACGAATACAGGTATTCCGCTATTTGACTTGAAAGTGATTCTGGAACAGCCTTTACAGTTTTGGAAGGCCAGCACTGGCGTCCAGATGTAATCCACTTCTTTTCCTATGTCAAGCCAATCCACTGCTACAGTAATATTTGGATACGTGGATAATCGATGATCCATCCAGGCTACGGTAAGGATTAGATCTACTTCCATATGCTAGAAACAAAGTCGTTTGTTAGAAGAGTTATGACGGCTTTGAAAGATACCACAATGTTAAACATGAACAAAAGCTTAATAATTTAAAATTGTAAACTTCACCACTTGAAAACATTCGTGTTTTCTTACAGAATCAGTTTATAGGACAGAAGCCCACTGATCCCCCCAAAAAACGGGAACAATGTGCTACGTCAAAACTACCTCTGGTTAGTAGCTATTTTAGCTACAACAGACCTCTAATTTGAAATTCATTTCTTCTTGCGATTTCCATAGTTTGCTCGAAAAAAATGCTTATAGTACACACTCACGGGCCTCGATAGAACATATGCAGATTACCTGTTTTTCCAGAGACACTTCTGCTATAGTCCAAATTTCTAAGCCAACACGAACTGCAAACGGAGGAGTGCCTGGAAAATAAAGAAGAAATTAATATGTAGATAGAAGCTAATAAAGGGTTCTGTTAATATAATAGCCTACCACATATAAGCTGCCAGATGTTGATCGTTATGCTGACTCGAAGGGGGGGCCGCGTAGACTGTATAGTTCCAATCAGAACTACCAATTTGGGTAGTGTGAAAGACTAAGTGGCATCCTTAGCCGTAGCTAACCAAACCGAGTAAAAGGTTTTCACTATTTTTTATCGTTCTATGAACCATTGATCGACATTTAATAAAGTTCCAAAACGTTAACTTATGACCTCCATCTTCATGGAGGTTTTAAGTCAACATTTTGGACCTATAATCAATGGTTCATAGAAGGATGAAAATAGTGAAAACCTTTTACTCAGTTTGGTCTCAAATGATTAAAGACACACAAAAAAACCAATCCTACATGTTAAAGCAACAACATACTCCAATATGACTGTACCAAAGGACTGACATTTTCCAAAAGTGGACGACAGAAAGATTAAAAACTGGTGAAACCTTTTAGGCTACTCATTTTTCTCCAAAACAACTAAAAGTATTACTAGAGAAAGGTTTTCACGTTTTAAAGCAAAAGACCCTACTTGCATGAAGTTTACATTGAATTAGGGACCCAAGAACATTTATGCCCTCAACAATTGTAACCGTTTGCCACCAGTATCGGTGCCTTAGGAATAAACATAGGAGGAGTGAAAAAGAAGATTTTCTGCAATGACTTCCCGGTAGAATTAAAAGAGCTTTAGAATAACTTTTATTTCTGCCTCCTTTTTGTAGGCTTCACTTGTTATAGCTGGAGACGCTACGACCATAAGTGACCGCTGACAACCGAACAAGAGTTTCCGCTAGTCGCAACATCGCGTAACTACTACGGCAATGCTAGCTGGCCGCGAGTCAGCATTCCAGCTTCGTTCCTTCCTTCCATGTCTATGCCTTAGGGCAGCTTTTATATTAAAATACGGTACCTTATGGATACTTTGGTCATCAACTTCTGGAGCTTCGAATTTTTTTTCGGGGGGGGGGGGGAGTGCGTATTATGCAACACTAGATACCTCCCAACCGCCCGCATCCCCCCCTGCTATCGTCCTGCCTTACTGGACATATTTCTGTTTCAGACTTCCAGTTTGCTTTAAAATTGAACAGTTAAACTATACGAATACTTAGTTGCTCCAACTTAATACCTGACGAGATTAGGTTTAAAGAAAGTAGCTTAGTAGTTTGAAGTAATCCCAACACGCGGTCACTTACTGGAAAAGATTCATGAAAAGACTGAATATCTATTGATCATGATGATTTAAGTGACTATTATTTTCCTCACTTGAGTCCTTTTTTTTAAACAATTTGTGTGCTCTGCCATAATTCCAGATTGCAATACTCCGGCTACCCCCTTTCTTCGGTCAGTAAAAGTAAAAAATTGAAACATTTCAGCTCATAAAATATTTACTTTGTTCAGCATTAACTCCAAGAGCTAAATAAAAAAAAAAAATTTTCAATGTTTGTCGATTACGAGTTTTTTTTAAGTTAGTGTTCAGAAATTAATTTGAGTTACGGTACAGAAACGAACCATTAGTGTCATATTAATGAATGGCACAACAAATGGGCTCGGTTTACCTCTGTATTTATTTATGTTTTACCATTATGTGAAATAGATTTACTCGTTAAATTTTGCGTGACTTCCTTACAACCCAATTTGATCTCTTCATGGCATTTTTTTTTTAGCTAGAATTTGGAAAACATCAAGTGTGCTGTCAGTACAAACTAGGGCGGAGTCAACTGATACATCTTCGTACGGAGCATACAATTGTTCTTGAACTAATAAATGGTTGAAACGTTCAACATCCATTACCGTAGCGTGACTACTGCCTTGGATAACAGACCACAGAACTCAACACATGACCTTATAAAAAAAAACATAAAAAACTCAAATTACCTATTTTCCTCTTCATTGAGAGTGATAGTCCGTTACTGGGTGAGAGCGATCAAACCTACTTTTATAAATTTTGTTGTTGGTGTTGTATCGTTGGCTTGCATGGTATTTTTTTATGTTTACAGTAACGCAAATTTTTTTCTGTGGCGAACGATATGAATTTTTTGCAGTGGTAGATTAAATAGCAGGTGTTTGGTTTATAGTAGCAAATTTGCTAAAATTAAATAGTAAGCTTGTGTTTATTATAGCTTTTAAAGTTAAACCAGTTTTGGTTCTGTTCTTGGAAGCAGCAGGTATTTCAATTTCATGTTTTTTTGTTTTCAGCTTGATGAGCAAGAATTTCCTACGCCACTCTATGATTTCTGCTCAGTGCTCTACAACAGTAAGTGCTCTGCTGACGAGGATACTATAGTCACATTAAAATCGGTTCAAAAAGTCCTGGTCCTGGTCCTAAATTTTAGGCTATTAAAATTGAAAATCGGTCCGTTGGTTCGATCTCTAGGTGAAAGAAAAATTTCGAGCCCATTTTGCTTTCCATCACAAGATTGTTGTAGTCACATCAAAATAGCACACAAAAAGCCTCAGGCCTTGTCCATACCTACGTTTTAAGCCACAGAACTTTAAAATCGGTTCATTGGTCGATCTCCAGTTGAGGGCAAAGAGTCCCAACAACAACAACAACAACAACAACAACAACAACAACAACAACAAAAATGGCCATACTGTTTATGCCGAACGGTTCATTGTCAGTACATTTTTAATACAGTGAAATAGTTACGACACGAACCAGAATACCGAATTTCGTTTGTCAATGTCAATTCTGGGAGGAACTATAGGATTTCAAAGTTTCAAGTTTAACATGCAAGTTCATGCTGAGGCTTACATAAAGACCACTGTCATGGTCCGTGACGAAGGCGACTTTTTATTTATTATGTATAGAACTTGTATTCACCCTGTATTTCTTGAACCTTATGGAATGTATTGAAACACAGTAGCGAGAAGGATCAAGCCAGATGTGTTTTACGATTTATGTGGAAGATATCAATATTTCCTCAAGAGATCAAAATAAACCTAGCTGTAGGAGTAATTTAGGCAATTTTTTTCTTTTACAGTGCGGCAATTGTTTTGTTATGAAATTGAAATCAGATGTTCTGTAGCATACCACAATACTGCTCTCGGCAAGATCTTTTTCCACGAAATTAAAATAGTTAGCCAAAAGGATCAATTGTGAAATCCAATCCATTATTTTGACTATTGGGTTTAAAAAGTGCATCGTATTTGCAGCACCTAAATAAGCACAGACGCAAACCTATTTACGTTGCCTGTTGGACTCATACGTCAGCCTGCCTGAACGGGGAATCGAACCCACGACCTTTGAAACCCAAGGCCGAGGTCTGCCTCTGAGCCATATTCACACGGCCGAAGGTGATCACTGTGACGTTGCGCCCATAAAACTTAGTGCTGCTTTAAAAAAAACATTTCAGGGGACTGGAAAGGGTACCTTGGAAAAGTTCCTACCAGTGAGTCCCATTAAGAGAGGTATCAGAGACTAACACGCCACAAAAGCATTTATTATCTCTTCATTGCAATGTTGGACGTTATCTCAGCTTCCTGGGATAGTCAGATGCTTCCTATATCGAATTTCAAGTTTTTCCCTCCCATTACTTCACTTAAGTTGTACATCCACCAGTCAGAGAATAAGTTAGTCTTTGGTGTGGCGGTATACTAAGCAAGAATTGCTAAAAACTAACACGGTATACGTAATTACTTATTACGATATAATTTTTAAGGAATTTAATTTGTTTAGGTTAGACGATAATAACGTGTTTGTGCGATCGCTTCGCAGCAATCCTTTAGCCTTTTACTTTAATGCTGCCTCAATAAAAGAGGGGAAAAAACATGTTGTCGTTGCAGTCGGATGGTGTATCAAAGGCATCGGCGGCTGAAACTGGCGTTTGTTTAATTATATTGTAACTGAAACATTGTTTCTCTAAAACATTAAAAACGCTTGGCACAGCGCCCAGGACTTGATAAAAAACACTAGCAATTATATTTCGGGACGTAAAGCCTCTCGTCCCATTAATCAAAGGAATAATAAAAATAAATAGGTGTAAAGCCTACACAGCTGTGAACAGGAATCAGTGCTGCAGAGCTGTAGGCTTCACATCTATTTTATTCCTTTGATTAATGGGACCACTGGCATTATGTCCCGAAGTATCAGTTGCCAGTGTGTTTTTATCTCGTTCTGTGCGTTGTGCCAAGCGTTTTTAATGTGTTTAACTTACGTACGCACATTTTTATATGATTCAACATTGTTTCTCTACCTCTGAATAAAGAGCCTGAGCCAGTGGTAGTTTTCACCACTCTGAGCGTAGATAATTTCTGTGATCAGCTATGGAGATCAGTCGTTGTCTTCTAGCTAGTATATTCGTCACCCAGAATGTGGATGGTTCCGTGGCGATGTGAACAAAGTCTAGTTTCGCATCCATGACACTTGTTTACTAAGGAACCCGAAACCCTCACCCAAGGAGTGATGTGAATCTTCAGAAATTTGAATTAAAATATGTTCCCAAAGCAATTCATGGATGCCGTCACAACTGCTGCTGACAAACATGAACTAAATTATTACTAGAGCTCACATTTATTTATGGAACGTTGTCTAAATCTTTGTAAAAATACTAAAAGAAGTTATTCAGACTTCTAACTAGGCATTGCTTCACAAAGCAATCGTTGCATACAATACTAGAAAAACGATTCAGCGGCAAAGTTAATGTTATGAAACCATACGTTTGACCTACGTTAAAAAACAATAGCTTAGCCCTTAGAAGCTAACAAGCTAAAAAAAATGGACTTCTTATTCTTGATAACGGAGAAAAGAAGACAAGTAGGAAGAAATATACAGCGTGCTGACAAAATCAAATACATTAAAAGAGAAGTTTAGAGACTGTTACGTCGAGTTATGAAGTAAAAAACAAGCAGCTAATGCCACAGACAACAAGATGACACTTAAATGGAATATCAAACCGCAAAGTAATTAAAACAAATTTAACTGGCTGCAGCTGCTTAGAGATTGTTGATGTTTTTAAAGTTTTAGCTTGTTGACTGTGGCATTAGCTACATGTATTTTGCTTGACAATTAGATGGAGAAGTCTTGAAATATACCTTTTAGTGTAGATGTTTTGTGAACCTTGCTGGCTCTTTGTTCAGTATTCGTTTTGATGCTTTGAATTTGGAATTGGAAGACGACAATATCAGATTACAACAATGGTAATTACCTAGGGTCTACAGCACAAAAGTTAGAACCATTGAATAAATAATACCAGTACTACACGATGTACGAAAAAACTATACAAACACATTGCACTATATATTGATACAAAGTACTTTATATCGCTTTAAGGTTTCACAATTTCATCTCACGTTCTTGTGTAGCGATATCAGCTGAGAGACTTTAAAAACACTTTGCGTTTTTCAGATTCGCGGATTGACATCATGAAACATAGCTGTCTACCAAACCTTGTGTCTTGCTCCCCGAACGTTGGTTATTTACTGGATGTTTCTGGCTCTGTTGATACGGCCTTTCATTCGGGGGCTTTGGTTTGTTCATGCTTCCTGCCTTGCTACGGTAAAATTCTGATGAGGCAAACTGTAACGATGAACCCTTTCACTTACCTTTAGCAGTAATAGGTATCTCTCGTGGGCTGTAGTTCGCTGGGCGCATCATGAAAAATTCGGCACTGTAATCTGACCTGGTACAAGGATAAATAATTTACTTGTTGGAGGATAAAATGGGTCAAATTGTATAAAGTACAATAGAAAAACATTAGGCATTAAACATGAAATAAAAGCAGTAGCATTATTTCGAAGTTTAAGTTGTTTGCTGTCATTATTAAGATAACACCCCCCTCCCTAAAAAAACGTACAAACATTAAACACCTAACTGCATTAGCACCCATCTTGGAAGAAAGGAACCAGGTATTAAAGGTTGGTCGAAAAATGCTAGAGTGGTAGAGACGGGAGCACGAAAGGGGGAAAATGGAGGGGTAGGTATAAACTGGGGAGATAAATAAGTGAGAGGAGGGTTAGGAAATAACCGAAAAATGAAAAGAAATGAGCAGATGAATGAAAGGATTTTCTTTCTCGTGTATTTCCGAATCATCTTCCCTTTATTAAAAAATATTCCTCCTTTATTAATTTATCTTTCTAATTTTATACCTTTCCTTCATTTGTTTACCTTTCATGCTTACTTCCCTCCCATCCTACCATTTTTAGCCCACCCCATCATTCTTGGGATCTAGTATTTTCTATTTTTTTTGGTTTGACCTGAATAATAAAGCCAATGTTTAAAATTCGAGGTGCAGATATTGTTTTCATTTTACTTTACTTCTCGGTAATAAACTAACGTACGAGTTGTGCTGAATATCTGTAGCATGTTTTGCAAACCTTTGAAGAAACAGGTCCTTGATCGTTCAGAGGTCATTAATGTCCAAAACAAAAATTGTTAAACTTGTTTGTCTTCACTAATGCAACCAAATCAAAAAATTAAAAATTAAACAAAAACATTTGCAATAGTAAATTATTGTTTAGTATGGATTTGAACTCAACATGCATGTGACTAAATTATTTATATTGCTTCTCCAATAAATTTGCGTCCAATATGTTGGTTTGTTGATTTCTACCAGATGTAACGTAAACAAGGCAACGTGTTTCTTGTCAGCCATCATTATTTATAATTTATAGCGAGCACTGAAACCCATCACAAAATGCGGCAAGGTTTTAATACAGTCTGTTCTCATCGGCACCAAATGAGTCCCATTGTTGAGGCCTTATAGTGGCCGTAGCCTATCTTGAGTTCGCCGCGGAACGAACACAGATTGTACGTTTTTGGTAGCAGAGTGCCTTGTTGATATCCAAGATGGTTACAAAAACAATGGCGGCCATTGACTAAAGTCGCCCCCTCCAGGAAGACGTAGCCGCTCATAAAATACATGCAGGACTCAAGATACGCCGTGCACACAATAGGATCCCTGAAAATGTGTGGAGGATTTCAGCTAATACTTAGCATAAAAACTTACGTTGTCTTTCATCAGTAAATACAACTTCTCTCCAGTGCCATTTCTGTACTTTGTTCCACATTATGTTTGCAGGAAGCTGGCTGTGTGACGCCACCTTTACTTGCACACGTGGGCATCACATTTGTAAACTCTAGACCAGTGGTTCCCAGCCTTTTTCAAACCGAGACTACCCCTAAAATTTTTTTCCCCACGACTTCCCCCTCAAATAAATTCCTTCGCCCGTCGGTTTCACAACTCGGGAGTGTGAGGGAGCGTTGCGAGCTCCCCCAGCAGCTAACGCTTTTTTTCCATTTTAAGCTTTCTAAATGTCTTCATTTGCTGATAAAAAAAATAGCTCTCTTATTTTATATAATTATAGAATATAGTATATTGTAAGAACCAAGAATAAAGAACAAAGAAAACCTGCTACAACCGTTCATACACACGTCTGTCCGAATAGATTTGAACTAAGCTAACTACTGGCCTCCAGCTAACCAGCCTCTTACTGACAAAATTTTACACCTAGACCCTGACTTTTAAAGCTTGTCTGTGTTTCTACTAGGTTTTGACTTTTAGACACCTTACTCTAAACATTTAACGCTCCATTTTTGTTTACAGTGTATTGTATAATTAGAATTAGATTTTAGAAGAGATAAAAGCACTGTAGAAATAATTAATTTTATTAATGATTAAATTTCAGCGAAAAAATATTTTAAGATTAAAAGATTTAAAAAAGTAAAATAATTTTTTCCTGCTTAAGTAACCCCCGAGACGACGCCCGCAGCCCCATTTTGGGTCGCGACCCATAGGTTGAAAACCACTGCTCTAGACAGTTACTGTTAGAGTCTACAAGTGGGATATTTATTTGTTTATGAAGTCGTAGTGCAAGGAAACTTGACGTCATGCAGTCAGTTTCCTGCAAACATAAAGTGGAACAAACTATACAAATGACTCCAAACACGCTCGGATTCTCGGTGTTTTTTGAATGCAAACCATTTTCCGAATTTAACGTGAAAAACCCATTCAAAACTCTGACTGTTGCCCTCCACATTACCGCAGCAAAGTTACGACTTCAACGAATATTGCTCACCAGTGACAGGAGTGAGTTCCAAATTGGTCTGTTATTAGCAAACGAGCGTGGAACTGTGGGTAGAACGCGCATGGAATCGCTTCAGCTCCACTAGCGTTGGAATTGTACACTAACCACGGGTCTTCGAAGCACACTTCTGAACCCCGAAACCGAACCTGACCGTTGCTCGACAGTGAAACGTGAGATTCGGGGTTTAATACGTGTTTTTGGTCAGGTCAAGTGTAGAATGTTCGGAGAGAGGCACGAAAGAGGGAAGGGAGGGCAAGCAGGGCCGGATTAAACCTCATAGAGGCCTAGTGCTTAAGATTTATTGTAGCCCTATTCCCCCCCCCAAGTCCCGCCAAAAAGAAAAGTTTTTTTTTTTTTTATAATAATTTTTTTTTGTAATAAAAGTAAAAGAGTAAAAGTTAAAAAAAAAATATATTTAAAATATACCATTTTTTAAATTTTCCAGCGACCGTAAGGCACAGTTGAAGCCTTTTTAGGCTTTTGGCCCAGTGCTTCAGCTCCCAATCCCCCCTCTTAATCCGTCACTGAGAGCAAGTCACTACTGGTCTGGAACGGGTCGATACTTTTAGGTACAGAACGTGTATAAGAATAATTTGGTGATGTAGGCGTACATCTTTCCAAGTGGTTTTTAGGTTTATGTAGTCGCCTCTCTTTCAGCATAGTCCTGAATTATTCAGTAAGGACTCATGAAACCATAGATTGACTAACTGTTAAGGTAATTTTCTTATCTATCTTCATATTTATGGATTTCGCATCAACGAAAGATGACTGTTTTTTTTCCTCGGGGGAGGGAGGGTGATATGATCAACAGCCAAGCAAAAAAAGAAGTTACGTAACCAACAGACACGGGTTGGATGAAAGGCTCTAGTTTATTGGCCAAGCAAGCAAAGTCAGCGAGGAACAGTACTCAACTTAAATTGGAGTGTCCGTATCTATGTGTTCTTGTGTTTGTCTGTTTGTAATATAACTTTTGCAATTTTGTTCTAATTTGGTTGAAATTTTATGACGAGGAGCTCTTCTGCACGAAATACATAAGGTCGAAGATGAAATTCCTTCCTTAAATATTTTCGCAGTTATTTGGACCTTTAGCCGATTTTTATTAGCTGTTCGTCAGTAGTGGTTGTGAGGTAGCCCGAACTGGAAGTCTTGTGGCCCCGAGAACAACATAAACAACCTCAAATCCATTTGCCATAATATACCATAGTGCAAGTTTTTTTTTTTAGCGGAAAAGAAATAATTACTAGTAGTAAAAATAACTCTATTCGGCCTTCTGCAAATTTCACACGATTTGAAACAATGTGTACCTTTTTTGTATTATTGCTACAGGAAATAAAATGAATGGTGACAGAGTTGTATAGCCTACATGCACTAATAAAACCTCTGTTGGATTCGATCATTTTCTTTGTTCTTTGCTTGCAGTATTCGCTATGGTGTTCAAATGATTTGCATTTAGGAATCACTGCATAATATGCAATTGAAAACGTAGAATATAAAGTATTCTAGGATCCCTCACTCAGCCGAGTAAAATGATTTTCAGAACTCAATTACATTACATATTATAGAACTCCATCACAGAGCTCAATTACACCATATATGACGGAAGTCCTCCCTCCAGTAAAATCAAAATAATTAATATCTTCGTTCTTAGTTAATATTTTTCGACCAAACTTGGCCAAATTGTATGTAAGTATGGGAGGCAAATTTATACCAAAAGTTGTGCAAGTCTGTGCAAGAACAAAAGTATGGAGCAACACGTAAATTCGAAAACTGTTCGGCCACCATTTCAGAAAAACTACTGCACCTACCGAAAATCTGAAACATGATTCTACGCCAGAAATTTTCTGGTCCTTCTTCCTCAAAGAGAACACTTTTTCAATTGTCGAGCCATTCCGGAGTTGAGGGATCCTGAACTTTCAGTTATATTGTTTTACACAATGTAAGTAGGCAAACTTACAGACAATGCCAGTCAGCAAACGCCAGCAGGAAGGCATATACTGAACAATAATGTAATACTAACAATGCTGGTGAGCCAAAAATTATTCGCCAGCCAACAATTATTCATTCACTATACTTATTACGAATTTGTTTATTAACCCTTTCACTATTGAATTATTCCTAGTGATTTTTTTTTAATATGATAGTTTGGTCGGTCGTGGGATTCGAACCGGCATTCTCTCGGTTTCGAGACGAGGACGCTGACCACTGGGCTGTTGCAGTTCTCTTTGCTCGGGGTCTCCGGGCCCCCCTCAGAAAGCTTGTAATGCACGTGGGGACTTACGTTTTGGCCCGAATACTTTAAGTCCTTTTTGGAAGACACCAATAGTGATAGGGTTAATACCCGACATTTGGTGCCAATTTAAAATAGAAATAATTCCAATTTTCCGGTTTGAATAGCATTACTGAATGCCATAAACAAGGAACAAGGAGTACAAGCAAAAAAAGTTAAGTATGCTTTAAAAAAAGGGAGTATATGATTGAAGTTTCAATTTACTTGTAAAATGTAAACGGATGAAAATTGATGATTTTTAATTTACACAATGAAATGTACATTTCAGAAAATAGCATCTGTTTAAGTGCTGTTGCGCTTTAAGAGCATTTTTTATTTGTAAAGCATAACAGCACTCAAACAGATGCAGCTTTCTCAGTTATACATTTGATGATTTTAATAAAAAAATCATCAATTTTTATCCGTACACATTTTAACAGGTAACGTGAAACTTCAATCATGTAAACGTTTTTAAGGAGCACTTGATGGATTTGTTTGTAATACTTTCTTTTTTCTTTTACAGAAATTAACAATACCGAGTGTATTCTAAGTCTAAGGAACGGGTCCCCAACTCGGATGTGGCCCGTAAAGTACTATTTTACTTCTCATCCTTAATTTTTCATTTCATGCTATTGTTCTGTTGTTTATTATTTGAAGTTATACTTGGTTTTCCTCTAACCGAAGTGAATAAAATGTTAACTTCGTTCAATATAGACTGATGAACATCACCATGCACGGTTCTGCATTGTAGTTTCCTCTTCAACTCTTATCATCGACAAGCCGGCAAGGGAAAAGTAAACGCCTAATACCCCGCAGCGGTGCTAATTGGGTTTCAGCAAGGAGCACTGTAATTTACTGGGGGGGGGAGGGCAAAGAATCCGTATATATTAAAGTACCAAAACGCTATAGTGCCGTTATTTGTTACCATGGCATGGTCACCCCTCACTAGATCTGGGAAACTGGGGAGGGGGCACTACGACTTACTATAACTAGACGAAAAAATAATACGGCCCCGAAAGGTCAGCAGTTTTGCTGTATAGCCCTCAGTTTGAAAAGTTTGCGACCTTTTTCGAAGTTATTGATAGATATCAAAGAAATCAGAATAAGTCTAATACGGGAAGCACTCTTTCTCTGGTAAATGGATTGGTTCGAAATCATAAGTTTAAGCCCACGTTCCATTTGGGTGATACGTGCCAAACTTGTCTTTTCCCTAACCTAGGGTGTTTCTAATGCAGTTTATGCGGACCCAATCTCTCTGAAACTAATCTAGCTTTTCCCAAGAAGAACAGCAACAGAATTATAACAACCAATGCGAAGCGATCCAGTAGATCCGGTTCCTTCACATATTGTCACTGTGTTCAACAGCCTGTTACATCACAATGTTTACATATGAATAACTATTTTACCAAGCATCAGTAATGTATAATAAAATAAGGTGGCAAGTTTATACACGAGTAGAATTACACAATCCAATCAATCTTTCAAGTCATTGTCGGGCTCATTATCAATGGTAAAAGACAATTTTTAAATTACCAACGGCAACGGACATTCATAAAAACCTTTACGATTGCCTAGTTAACCAAGTTGAAAGTCGGCTAGACAGCTGCATTACAACATTGCAAAATATAAACATTTTCATTTTGCAATTTTTGCAGTTAGAATACTTCACGGACCTATCCCTAGGTTGAATACTCTCCTAGTTAACTTTAAATTTGGTTACCATGTATCGGTTTTCAAGAATACTACCATTGGCAATTTGAAATTGTCTTTTATCCTTGAAAATGGGTCAGACCGTAACTTAAAGCGTTGGTAGTTTTTTCTACTAGTGCACAAACTGGCTTGCCTCTTTTATGATACACACGAATCACCAATTTAAAAAGCTATAAAGCACAACCCAACCTTAGGGTGAGTTTACATAGCAAACTATCGAGTACTGAATTCTATCTATATTGACAACTATCAATATCGAATAGTGATAATATATTTTTCCTATTCTCGGCCTGGTGGGTTATGTGTACCTTACCTTGCGTGGTTCACCATGGCACAAAATATTACCAATTTGACAGATGCTAGAAGTTTCATTCTCTTTTCTGGCAATGAACTTTCAAATTGTGTCTGCTACGAACGCATCGTGTGATAAACTTTTCTTTGCAGGTTCTTCTGTAACGGAGATGTTTCCAAGCGTAAGTTGTTACAAGGCTACAACGTCGTCTTACCTGTTGTCATGACAAAGTGAGCGAAAGTCAATGAAACGGTGCGTGCAGTGTTTGTCGTTAAATTGCAACGACATAGAAATCAATAGGTTAAATTGATAACAAGACTTCTAACAGCAGGTGTGTAAACACATGCTCTTAAAAATACATTATGTGCGAAGAAGACGGTTCCTCTGTAAACTAGTTATTTTATGAAAGCAAGGGTTGCATTTTCGTGCAACCTATTTTCTTTTACGGTACATGCTGGTCAGAATTTTAAGAATGTATGAACTGAGTGGGCTTGATGAGTGTAAAAACATTCAGAATCAATAAATGTCTGTCACAATTTGATAGGCAGCACCAAAATCAGAGAACCGAAAGATCAATTTTAACAAATCATTTGATCAGAGGCTCTAAATTTTCTATGCCTGTCCAACTTGATCATATAATAATAATAATGTTTGTGGCTGAAGCAACAGGTCTAGCAAGGATCGCGGGGATCCCTGACTGCCAGCCTAAAGAGGGACAGTATTTAAGATGCGTGTAAAAATATTTGATAAAAAGAGAATGCAAAGGTGTCAAGGTAAAAACTAAAACAAGATAAAACAATTTAAAAGCTTGCATATAGGTAAAAAATAGTTTTAAAAAAAAATATCGTGCTTTTACCCACATAACGTCTCAATAAAAGCATTTTTTAACTGCTGGGAGACACTGGCACACACGTCATTCTCGATTTTTGGCCCAAGAGAGTAGGGCAGATAAAAGCAATGCTTAATGTTTAACTAGCCATATCGTACTCTTCTCTTACTCCATTGGCGTCGATCCATGCTTCACGTAATATCTTTGATTTCTTCGAATGTACTGATTATTTCGACGTAAACTGATTGCAATTGTTGCTCATAGTTCAGTCATCACATTCCTCAGCATGTCTGCATTTCACCTACATCATTCAAAACATGCAATTTGTTTGTTTGCTCGTTTGTACTTCTTCTCCTCCTGAAGTAATCCCCTAAGAAGGTGAGGGATGAAAGATTGAGAGAGCAATACGAATCACATATTGAAAAGGTTTAGTTTGCGTGGAAATCGCTCGCTTTGCTCGCTCAATCCACGCACCTCCTTGGTTCAGAAACACGAATGTTTGGCACCCTTTTAAAACCAGGTCTATGGCTCTGATTTTTCCATGCATCAAATCAGTTGATACAAATCAAATTTTAAGATCTATAGCCTATATGATATTTTGTAAAGTACGTCGTCCTTTTAGGCTATTTTTTTGCTTACATCCTTTTCCAGATCATGTCAGAAGGTAAGCAATAGCTTCAAGATTGTTTGTTTCCATGAACAAACTATGACGTCATGAACAAATATCATGAGGGTGAAAAAAAATTTGATGTTTTTTTCAGGTGCTTTTGCGTATTTGAGGGTCCTAATATCAAGTTAAATCGTTGAAAACAGGCCTATCCGAAGAGGAATTTAATTTCTTTCATTTAAATTGAAGTAGAGGTACAAACACGCACGCACGCATGCACATCATACGAATTTAATATTGTAGTGCTGATAAAAGCGTTTCTATCGTAATTCACCCACACAACATCTCAAGGGAAGTATTTTTCAATGGCTGCAAAACATTGGCGTAATTCTCGATTTTAATCACAAGTTTAAATTGCTGACAAAATATTAAATATAAAAAGATTTCAAATAATTTTAATAATAATAATTTATTGTAATTATAATTATAACACTTTATTTTGTCACTAGCCTGTGATAAAAGGGCCAAGAAAGGCTCATGTAGTTATTGATTATTGTAAGTAAATGCTCACAACACAAGACTTGAATATCCAATTGTAATCACCAATAGAGAACATGTTATCAGCAATTTCATCATCGTTTCTTAATCTCCTTCTAAACCACACAAATTGCAGCCAATCGGGAAGAACCTTCTTGAGTGGGCTTGCTTGTGACAGTTGTAGCTTCTAAGTCAATATGTGAATAGTAACTGGCAAAACACAGGTATAACTTTACTATGAGATAGCCTTATAATTAGGAATGACATTTATTGGATAACTTTGTAACAAACCTATCGATTTCCACATTAAATGAGGACAAGAGAGAATAATGATTTTGTGAGTTAATAATGGTAACAAAAAATTAACTAACAAAGAAAGTACATATCAAAGAAACAACTGGCAAATACAAAGGATATGTAAGATTTACAAAATTAGTAATGGGAGTTAAAAACGAATCGCCAGTTTCATACCAATGTCATAGCAAATGCAATTACGTTGCAGTATAGATGAATCTGATATACTAACTATCAACTTCATTTGGTTGAAAAAGATTTTACAGAAAATATTGTGTAGACATTTTACAGAATAAAATTTTTGGCAAAAAGAATTTATTTAGAACGTTCGTTAAAATATTTCAGAAAAATAACTTAATTCCAAGCAAAAATACTTCAGAGAATTGTAAAGAACCTCCTACACAATTCTAGACCATATCTTGAGAATTTTAAATAACGTTTTTAAAAAAAGCTGTGTTAAACATTAATAAAGCAGAAATTGTAGTTTACATAGAAACTGTATACTGTATGCTTAAATTTCTGTACCGATATATTTGAAATATAAGACAAACCAAGGTGCAGTTCTCCATTATTAAGACTCACCATGAAAACATTCTAGAGTATGGCTGAGAATTTGGCCTGAAGAATAATTGGTTTTAGATTAATTGGATAATAAAATAGATTTGGGAAACTTTACATTTATCGTAGACCATAGAGAAGCTTCTGCTGCATGCACACACGAAGCCAAATTATCTCGTTATTGTCATCATCTCTGTCTGCACAATATTGTTCGTAATTCAAAACAAGGAAGACTGGTGAGTCGGGTGACGTAATATTTCAGTACCCAGAAGCAAGTAGAAGGTGAAAAATACACGTGAAATAATTGTGTTCATCAGTCACAAATGACTGCAGAAGTAGAGAAGAGGGTTCTGCTAGCGGCCACCTGCCCTAAAGATACTCCCAAACATTTTTATCGAATTCTGTTGCAGTAACATGCATTCTTCATGGTACAAAATTTTTTTTTATTAACCGAGACCTTTTCCGGCAAAAACATTCTTTTTGTTTAGTTAGGGTTGCGTAAGGTTATAAGTTTTTTGTTCAAACTTGATTTTCTTGGAATGAAAATGTTGCTAGTGGTCAATCAATAAATCATCACAAGTTAACTTTGAATTGAGATTACGACTTGAAATTTTTTTACACAAGTTCCCAGGCGTGGTTACTATAAAGTGAACCAAACCATATTTCTACACACTTCCGGTGTAGTTTTAAAAAAAAATCCAAGAATTTCGGCTATATAAGTTTACGATATGTGAAAATGTGATTTTAGTATAAAACATAAAAAAATTCTGTATCATAATTATTTTGGTTCAAATGAGTGCTATGTATAAAGATTACTTAGAGCGCAATCTTCTTCATGTGCAACAATTTAAGTCGATGATTTCCAAGGAGCAGCATTACGTATACTAAAATTTACCAAACATTTACCGGCACAGTGGTCCCACAAAAATATGTTCTAGACTCGAACGCACTTTTATGGGGAAAAAATTACTCTAGGTCAATTGTTCTACAAGAAAAAAATTCAAAGTTAGGCCTCATTTTAGGGTTGGTGCCCCCTTAAATTAGTAACAAAGGGAATGGAGAGGATTAGCATTACAAGACATTGGCATGAAAAAAGAATATTTATAAGTAGACATAAAATACAGAAAAAAATCATCATCACAACCCTATTCTGCTAATAGCCCACAACATAAAAAAATTACCTCCTGCATTAAAAATTCAATTTTGGGACACAGTAAAGTAGAGAAGCATATGGATATACTGTGAATGTTTTAGTAAAAGTTTTAAGTATTTTGTATTTTTTTTACTCTTTAAGGATGTTCTACATGAGAGGATTTTGAAACTTTTGACGTGCTGCATGTATCTAAGAGCGTTAGTGGCCTACATCACCAACTAGTTTTCCCCTAGATTGTCATCTATTATTCTGCTTGTCATGCACCTATTACGCCAAAATAATGCGCCTAGTGATGACGTCTCTCTCGTTAAATTAATAATTGACTGCTCAAAAGCACTGGACACTTCAGGAAAGGTTGCTGCTTGTCATTAAGTTATCGTAACTTAGACTGCATAACTTAGATTTCATATTTAGACTGCAAGTAGTTTGATCATGATTTATTCGTATTCATTATGTTACACGCAACCTTCTCCAGAATTTCATAAAATACGCTAGAGTTTAAACAATACATTTTTACAATGGTAGAAACTAATTTTAGTAATGAACAATTGACCAAGTTTCTCGGTTTATGAATACCTTTCCCAAAAGGAAAACCAAAAAAAATAGTAACCCCACTCATAATTAGTAACAAGCACAAATTAGTAGTAGGCAGATATTATTCTTAGTAACCTTTACACACAGGTGTTATTGCTTCCCAAAATGAATCTTATTTTTTGGTTGACTCCAACGCATTTTGAAAGTGTGAGTATCATCTAACATCTATCCTTTTGACCGCAGAAGGCTTTGCAGGAAACTAGTCCAACGTGAATCAAACGGTCGGTTTTTATGCAGGTAATATGACATCAATGGATCCCTCAAATGTTCTGGATGTTGTCTTTAGAATTTTTGTTCGTTATCTTCATAGACTGCATTAGGTTAGCTATTCTTTACATCCCAATTGGATCCTAATATGGCGTTGCATTTTTGTAGTATGTCCAGTATCCCAAATTAAAGAGAATAAAAATCACAGGAAATGCTATCCTAGAGGCTTCATCAAAGGGGGATGTATTGGGTGGCTTAGCAGGAGCAATTTCAACTTCTTTGGTTACAGGAACAACTTCTTTCATTACAGGAACGACCTTGCGAGACGTAGCAGAAAAATACCGAAGCTACAGTAAACAAAGAAAGAATTGTCATATCAGGCGTATGAGTGGGTCAAGAAAATGCAGAGACTACTTAAGGAGACTAAATTTAAACTGGCTCTAAAGAGTACACGCATGTTTTTTTTGTTTAGCGCTTGAAACATGTTTTTATGCCTAATAAGTTTTTCAATCATCACTCATCATCACTTTCAAAAAACACTTCCTGGAGCCGATACTAAACTTAGAACTAAAGAAAGAATTATCCAATTATCCAATGTGCAAGTTTTAAACTCTGAAATTGGCTGAACTTGGCACTCAAAAAATGTCCGCACTTCCAATACCCCCACCCAACCCCCCAAAAACCTAAAAATTGTACTTGGTAAAAAAAAAAGCCATTACACGGATCTGAATAATCGCTAATAAAAAATAGAAAGCCACTAGCCAGCATCATTTTTTTAATAATACTAATGTGGATAACCATTTAATTAAGCTCCTAGCAGCCTAAGAAAAATGCTCTTTAGGTTAAGAGTGTAAATAATGTGCTTAGTTACTTGTTATGTGTTGTAAGATAAGCGATAAAATTAAACGTAGGTAAAAGCTGAACACACTGACAGTAAATGGAAAAGTCTTACTTTTACAACTGGTTGATTACTACTGTCTGTACGTCCGGCACGTTTTTGTTTCGGTTTCTGATGTTATATGTTTAGCCTCAGCAAGCACAGCAGTGCAAGTAAGGCACTTAATTTGGAAAACAATTACCGTCATTTTCGTGAACAGTGACCTTGATTTACCCCAATTTTTAGATTTTGCAGATAATTTAAGGATAAAAACACGTAAAATCTGCAAATTAGGGTAAATCAAGGTACTCTTCACAAAAATAATGTTGTTGTTTTTTCCAAATTATGTGCCTCGCACGCACTGCTATTCTAGCTGCGGCTAAACATTTAACATTAGAAAACGCAATCAAAAACTTATCCGGACAGAGATCAGGTTCGGTCACTAATATTCTGGTCGAAATCAGGTTTTCTTTTGCCCTTTCATCTTGCAGTACTAGTTGGCTGTCAGTAAAGTTTTACATGTTGTAACGGGCAACGGATAGCAGTTTCCTTCATTTAAGCTGTTCTATCAGAAATGCCACTTGTTAGAATTGAAGAAGAGGGATAGCATACCTTACTCATATTTAGTCATAAATGTAGCTTCATGTTTATGGTGAGCCAAAATGATTTTACGCTACCACACCCACTGTGCTTTATAAGTGCATCTTTCATAAATGCTGTGTGCTTGTATGGTAAACGAGAACGAGGTTATAGGCAAAACGAGAACTACAATCGCATAAATGTAACACGTTGAGAAATATGACGGTCTTGCTAGTACCACTTTAACAAAATTAAGACCAAAAGAAATTACTTTTACTCTGACTCCGTCCATGACTTTCTGACACTTCACAAATGATCACCACAACTATTAGGGAATGTTGTGGTTATTCCGTCCAGTTAGACAATGATTCTATTCAACCCTTCTCAATGATGAGTTAAGAACCACAAGCAGGTTTTCATTACTTTTGCACTGAAGATAAATTTGAGTAATTGTTACTACAGAAACAAGGCATAGAATGACAGAATGCAACCGGAAATGTCTACAAAATAGGTATGCTCCTGGTTGCATGAAATAATCACAAAATTATTTCGCAGGGCGAATTTTAATTTTTAACAGATCTGTTGCTGTCGTGGGCACCTAGACAACATGCAAAACGTTACACTGATGAATAATGAGAACAAGCAAGACTACGAGAAGTTAATAGACCCTAACTTACAGTAAAAATGATGAAATACACAATTTAAGATTCCATTAGCTGCAGACCATCGAATGCATGATCCGTCATCTTGAAAAAACGGACACTGCTAGTATTGATTTTTAAAACTTAACCACGGAAAACTCATTAAAAAGTTGTTTCCATTTCACCATGTAGGAGAAATTTTTTTTAAATGTTCATGGCTCTGGCAGTAAATCTTCATAGAACCATGAATATTTTTGAAAATGCCCCCAACATGGAGAAATGGCAAGAAGTTTTTTTATGATGTCTCCATGGTTAAGGTTTAAAGATCAGTACTAGCACCGTGCGTTATTTGAAGATGGTGGATCATGCATCTGATTGTCTGCAGCTAATGACATTTTAAATTGTGCATTTCATCATTTTTACTGTAATTAGGGGTCTGTTAACTACTCTTAGGCTTGCTTGTTTTCATTATTTGTCAGTGTATCGTTTTGCATCTCGTCTAGGTGACCAAGCCAGTAATAGGTTGGTCGAAAATTGAAGTTCGTGTTGTGTTTTATAAGCTTGTATTTGTTTCATGCCACCAGAAGCATATCTATTTTGATTTCCGTACAGCCACAAATTAATTTATTGAATCGGAATTGTCTAGTTCAATTAGCATCTTTGTCCGTCTTCTGCTTGAGGCCTGTAAGCTTCACGAATATGGCAGTGACACAACGTAGTATTATTGTATATAACGATATTCTGGCGCCAGTAACTGGGTTAGCTGCAAGGGTCACTGGAGGGGGAAAAGAAGGGCCGTCTTACTGAAGCCAATGCTATTAGAGCGGATTTCTTAGGCCTATAACGCGCGATTTTTGTCGATTTCTTTGCAGTTGCTGACATTTTTAAGCAAGTGGAATCTTTTCTTTTCCAATTACAACCTAGTAGCATAAGGGATTGGAGAAAACAAGGTTTTTTTAAGCCTATGAAATCCGCTTTCAAAGTACTGCCTTAACTATAATGCCTTAGCGATTTGTAAACTGGGCGTGGCTTAAAAAAATATCGATTGTCCACTCCAGTACAACACCACGACTAGCATCATGGGTAAAAAAAAACCGCCAGTACAGCAGTCACAAAATGGCGTCTATTAACGCGTCTTCAATCGGGAAAAGAGGTAAAATGATTCACAGCCAACTAGGGAAATTATTTGAAATGTCTATTGTTATCTGCGAAGCAAGGAAGGAACCAACAAAGAGCAAGAACGCCGTTTCCCAAGAAACGTCAGATGCAACAAAGGTTTCTTTCAGTTGTGTTAAACAAATAATTAACGAAGGCGCGCAACTACTCGCCGAAGTGCCACTCCAGCCGTAGCAAACGCTTCAGTTCCGCGGTTCATAACGGCAGAGAAATAACGGTCAAAGGCGCCAACGGTAACAAACTTGGACGACTTTGAACTGTCAGCCGCTTGAGCAGCAATAACTGAAATCCACCGAGAAGGTAATTATCCAAATCTTGATAATGAAGATTGGATTTAAAGAAATCTTGGTTTGGATTGGTTTTGGTTTTGGAGTTTGGTTGAATTGAAACTTGGGTGCACAAGCATCATGGGCGCGAACGCCAATGGCAGCTAAAGAAAAGGCGCACCGGCCTCACAGATGACAGCGCAAATGACCGCTTGGTTGGGCGCCTTATGCCGATCGGAAAGGACCGAAAACTCATTTTGCTACACACCGGCAGCCAGGATGGTTTTGTTAAAGATGGCATGCTTCTTTTCCGAACTGGATTTTTTCCCACTTTCTGCAATCCCCTAGCTTGGCTGTGAACAAACAGCTCTTTTCAGAGCTAAACAAACGGTTGTTTTCACAATCACCAAAAATGAAAAGCTCTGAAATTTGTACTGTTTTCACAAATAAATTGTTACAACATTCACAGTAGAACACACTTCCTTCCTTAACTTTTTTTTTTAGCTTCACAATTAATTTAAACTTAAAACCTACGTGTTTTTAATATTTATTACCGTCTGACCCAAAATACAAGAGGGGGGGGGGGGGAAAGAGAAGAAATACCCAAAAGGCAGTGGTGAATGTTTTAAAGAAAATAGTAAATACATACATATTTCCAAAGATTTTATGCCCCACGGCACTATATTAGGGTGGGGGAGCCGTTTTACTCCTCCAGCCTTATTTATGCCACTGCTGAAAGGGCCCGAGTCGGAAATTATGACAGTAAGTGGAAAGAAAACCGAGGCTAAAACAAAACAAAACCAAAATAACAAAACCATGATCGCGCACAGACAAGCCTTGGTGCGGTCTATAGATAGCCACAAGGCACACCGACTCCGGGAAAATGTACGCTATAATCAAGCTGCTCGCGAGCCACGCCCAGTTTACAAATCGCGTACGAAGTATAGAAGTGCCATTGTTTAACCCTACATTTTAGTCTAGTGCCCCTTGTAGCTATCTCTCTTGTAGCCAATATGAGGTCACATGACGCTGCTCTATATCGTAGTGAGTGGTACACTCTAGAAGTAAGAGGAAGTTCTGTGGATGAAAGTTCGGATTTCATTTGGGGCCGATTTTTTATAATCCTTTTTTCCTCTTTTTCTCTTTTAGCTAAAACTGAATTAACACAATCAATCGAAAACACGAATTATTGCGTCTAGTAATCCTACGCCTTGTTACCATGACCACTGATTCATTACCTTTATTCCATATGGATTCTTGTGCATATTTCGAACGAAGAATTGCCCATATTTTTGTCTTGGTGCTGACACTGCTTTTTTAACTTGTTGCTTTTGTGGCTGTCTTGATATGTTATTTGCTATGGCAAATTCAACCAAGGACATGGAAACCATGACGATGCAGGCTAGCATCCATACGTCAATCGCCTTAGCATATGAAACTGCAGGAAGAAGTTTTTGTGCTTGGTCAAGGCGAGTCGCCAGTGTTAGCAACGAGGTTAATCCTAGCGCAATACGAGCCGGTACAATGTCAATAGGAAGCCAAAAGGATATCCAGGAGAGTCCAACAATCAAGGTGGTGGGGAGGTAAGCAGTTACCAAGTGGTAGCCAATGAGGCGCTGGAAGCAGACTTCCACCTCCAGGCACGACCATGCTAGAGTAAAAAAATAAAACTTTGTTGTTTAATTACTCCTGGAATATTTGAGCATTAACTACTTTCGTAACACATGTCGTCCCAAAATGAATACAACGAACAACTTTTGAAAATGTACAAAGGGAAACAAGGATTTAACTGTAGTAGGCTGATAGCCAATTTTAAAGCCTAACGCACACTGCAAATTTGTACAGTAGCCGAGATGCCGAAGTCGTAGTCTCCAAACCAAGTGGTCACCAGTTCGAATCCCACCACTGATCAATGTGTATAATGAAGCTTTACTTAAAAACTGCTGGGCTGAGAATCATCCCTAAACCTTATACAGGCATTTGTGCGGTTTTTTTATAATTAAAAAATGTGAACCAACAATTTCACCAGCACGACTTACGTTTCATTGAGTCACTAACTGGCTCCATCTGACAGCAGAAATCGGAATTGAATAAGAACCGTACTAGCAGCTGTACAGGGTCGCAATAGTGGCTAAAGAGTGGACAGGTGAGTACCAGATTCCCGACTTTTTAATTCGTCGAATTATTCTTTATTTTGTTAAAATTGCCGATTCTTTGCATGTGCCTGCTATCTTGTTAGTTCCTTTATAAATACATGTGCTCTAATTATACAGCAGTGAAGCGTACACTCACTATGCACGCTCGTATTATTGTACAAGAATTGGCAAGAGAAGAAGCAACTTCAGTGTTGTATTTGAGTGGCACATTAGGACGGGTTTGTAGGCCTAGTTATCTAGTAGATGAACAAGCCCAGTACGATTCCGTCGAAATCTACTTATTGGCGTAGCGTAATTTTTAATGTAGGCATACAAATTTGGCAAATTGAGATGATCAATTCGTTACTGTCAACTAAAAAATAAATTAATTTTAAGTGTAATGAAGATTTTGTCTAATGACCATAAAGTGAAAAAGTGAAAAACCTCCTATGAAGGTTCGTTCCAAAGTTGGCCCCTTATGAGAAATCAACATAGGGAAGGCAGATCGTTCAAAGGAAGTTTAGGACGAGAGTTCAGCATGTACCACCATTATTCGTTAAATAATTTGGTTAAAGTGGTTAACCGATAAAGTGGTTAAAGGATTTACGGAATTAAAAGGATCCGGTTTGACAGTTTGTGACTAATAAACACTGGCTATGAACGTGGATACCTTGCATCATAAAGTGAATTGAGTAAACTTCAGTAACAACTCTTTAAGGCTAACAGAATTCATGTTGCAATGTAGAAAATCCTTCGAGGTTAAAAAGAAGACTTGAAATCTGAATCTTAAGGTTGAACATAATTAGTTGGGAACCTATTCACAATTACTTAATGTGCCATTCCAGCTTGTGTTGACGAGCTATTAGCCTTCATGCTATGCGACTGTATATGATGTTTTCGATACATATATGGTATAATTAAGGAATCAGCTTCCATTTATTACTATTAATCAAGGAAAAACTGGATTATTACCCAATATAATCAAATTAGGGGTTCTTCGTTGTTCCACAGGGTGATTAACCCAGTAGCACTCTTTGAAAATTGCCAAACATTTCGGTCAGTGATGATTACCAGTGTGTTAAGTAGCTTAGTGATTAAAGTAAATTTTGTTATTCACTGCTTGGCCATCATAATGATAATTAGACTGCATCCATGTTGATCAGCCAATTAAGAACTTGTCATCTATTTTCTTGTAAGTGGTAAGAGTGTCACAGAAGAGTAGTTCTAAGGGTATAGTCCGATAGCATCATTCTAATGGGTATACACCAAAGAGCTATTCTAAGGGTAAATACCAAAAGACTTATTCTAAAAGACTAAGGGTAAAATACTTATTCTAAGGTTAAATGCCAAAAGAGCTATTCTAGATAATATATAAACACTAAATTATAAGGAAAGAATTAACGAAGCAAACAGCCAGCATTAAAAATTGGCTGTATGAGAATACAAGATATAGAAACCTGAACAATATAGAAAAGACAGCTACCCCTCCTTGTATATGTTTGTTTGGTTGAACAGCTACTAAGCTCTGGTTGTTGGGTGGTTAGAGAATCTGGTTTAGTATGTGGCAAGTTATGGCTTCAATTACCCTTTAGGGCAGTTGCCGTTGCTTTCTTTCTCAGATTCGTGCTGGTGGTTTCCCACACGATCATTCTTTAATGCGGACTGTTTGCTTTGGTAAGCAGTTCTAATGATATATGCCAAAATAGTGATTCTAAGGTTAACAACAAAACCAGAGTTTAGGGTAATACACCAAAACAGCAATTCTTAGGGATATGCCAAAAGAGCGATTTAGGACAACAAACACTAACAAACCGAAACCATGTTAATTGTGGACAGTAGATTCTAAGAGTGAGTCCTTAAAACTTCATAAATGGGAATTTATACTATTTTCATGACAAAATGGTAGTTCAATCCGTTCAAAGCAGTTCAAAAAGTCGGACTAGTTTACTATTTGAAAAATGCATGCACAATGTACTAAATTCGTTTACCTACCATCACCATCTAAATCCACATATTTACATGAGCGTGATTTTAAAATTGGAACGGCAAATTCTGAGAGCGTTACATTGCTTATCATTGTTCTAGGTCCTTCTGGCAAGTAATGTTCTATAAGGACGAGTTGGTCATTGTTGGAAGCTTGTATAAGAAAAATGAAGAAGAAATTATTAATATACAGCATAAAAAGTATTAACCAATGAAGCTGCCTATTATATCCCCTCTGACTGACAAAAATAATTTTCCATGGAAACATGATCACCTCTAAATTAAACTGCAACGAGCAAATATGACGCCAGCAGTGGAAAAACTAAGCACGTACGCCCAAACGTCATTATGCTCAAAGTCTATCCCAACCTCTCAACTCATCAATGTCAGTTTATCATCAGTTACAGGAACCTGTTGTCACAAAACTGAAAAATCAGTTTAACTACCCTGCTAATCCCGCGTTATGCAATCTGATAGTCATATTTAAAAACATGGTGCGAATTTAAATCCAAACTGATTGCTGAACCGTGGTGGCGAATGTAGGAATTCCTGAGGAGCGGTGCTGTTCCATACTAGTCCATTACGAGGTATGGAAGCAATGTAAGCTCCCCAGCAGGGGTACGTCTTCTGGATAGCATGCCTATCTGACATCATTAGTGATAAATTGTTAAGTTCTAGTTATTTTTTAATATTTTGACTCGTAGTTTTATCAACTAATTCCTAAATACTAGGAAAATTATTTTAACTCTTTAAGCCATAAGTAATTTTTGCCCTGTTCGTGGCTTGGTATACTTGCAGTTACTGCAGAGACTGCAGCTGCTTTGCTTACACATGTCTGGACAGTAGCATGAATAACTGCAAAAGGGGAGGGGGCATGGGAGCAATCATACCCCTCCTAAATTGGCTGAGGAAAATTATATTCACTCGCAATTTTCTTTAATATTTTTTTGGGATGAAGGCTTAAATTCCGTTCGTACAGTGAACTTATGAGGGTTAAGGTTTTGTAGAAGGGATCGTAAAATGGGTGTAAAATTTGTCCCACACAACAGAAAATATTTATTTACGCAACAGTTTCCGAGGTTACACAAAATTATGAAACATTTGATATAAATGGCTCAAATTTTTCCATTATTTAATGCCTTCTTAAAATTTCTCCGCTAGTTTGCAGCCCCTTCCTTAGAAAATAGTCTCAGAAACTTTACCCCACTCCTTCATCAGCAATAATTCGGGAAAAAAATGAAGCAGAAATTGTTAATATACAGCATAAAAAATATTAACCAATGAAGCTGACTATTATATCCCCTCTGACTGACAAAAATAATTTACAATGGAAACATGATCACCTCTAAATTAAACTGCAATTTACTTGAAATTTACTTTTCACGATTTTAGAACAATTTTAGGCTGCTTAGAGAGTGAAAAAGGCTATTAGAACAATTGTTTTTTTTGAGTAACATTTTATACAAAAGGCTTCACACTGTAAAATATAAAAGTAAATGTATCATACTAGCACAACTTGGTAATAAAAATATGTGACATTAGTTTCATGCAACAAATTTCAACATCCATGTTGTGCTATTCTTGCCAATGGTATGGTAAAATCACAGTTACCATTGTTAATGGAGTGGTATTAGGTTTAATCACTAAATAATGGAGTTTCTGAAAAGATTTTTGCAATTCAATTTCGTAACACTCATACAAACTACAAAGAAAATTCTGTATGACAAGCAGCCCGTTTTTCGTGATCGCACCGAGGTGCCCAAAATAAACTAATTTGATAAATCAGTGGCCTATTCGACTAGACATTTATCACAAATAACGTCACAAATGTGCTCACCATGATGCTTGCTTTTTAAGGGAGTTAGTTTCTCATCAGGTTTATGCTAATACTGGTTAATAAACATGCATAGTGGGAATGCTCTGTGTACCGATAATCTGCCTAATTTTTAATTTTAATGTTGCATAAATAATGTTACAGAACAATAAACATAAGGAAACCATCTTTAGTCGGTGAATTCTGTAGAAATCTATCGAAAAGAGCTAATATAAGTATGTCATCGAATCGTAAAATTCATTGCTAGTTTCATAAAATTTTGATTAACTGTGGCAATAGTGCTGTTGCTTGGTGAGTTTAGGAAAGGACACGAAGCAAGAAACAACTAAGTGTCACAAAACAATAAGTGTGTCTAAATGTCAGCTAAGTGCATTGAAAAATGTTTTCCAATTATAACATCGGAACCAACCAACTGACCTAAAAAAAAAGGCCTGGAATTAGCTTCAGGTCAAATGATTGAAAGGTAAAAATACACCTATGAGATACTAAGATGTAATCTGGCACTACTAAACTGATAAAGGCATCTTATGAACATACCTGCGTATACTTGCACCGGACAATTTTGAACGTCCATTGGGTAAAATCGTAAGCGAATATCACAAGTGAATTTGAGCAGTAATCTGAAAGAAAGAAAATTATTTAAGATATAGCCTTAGAAGGCTATTGTTGCCAGCTATGATAGAAATCGGAAGAGGATGTTTTAACTATTTTTATTCTTTAACTACTCTGCCCTTTAAGCTTATTTCTTTGTAGTTGTAATTGACTTTTTATCAATCAATGCAACTTGAGCTCAGGGCTGTAGCTAGGCATTTTTCTGACTGCCTACTGATGATTGTGATGCCTCACATACATTTAAAAATATAACTGTTATCCCCCTCTCCCTTTTAGTTGTTTTGTTTTATTCATAAGGCAGAACGCGCTGTGGTTGTCGTCCTAAATCCATTAATCCATAAATTCCTACACTACTACGTTATTTTTACCTGCAAGTGTTGTTGGCAACAAATTTAAATGCATTCAAAACCGAGCAATTCTGACATTGTTGAAATCTGTGTTATCCTTTTCTAATCAAATGATTAAAGTATATACATGCACACAAATCAAATCTACGGTAAAGAAATGGAAATACGCTAAAAAATGTAAAAGTTCAAACCTGGTTTGTGTCCACATCACCCCGGTTTTCTTTTCAACGTATACGGGTATCTGGTTGCTGGACCTGAACGATATTCTCGAACAACCTTTACAATTGGCAAAGGCTAATACAGGGGTCCAAATTGAGTCTACTTCTTTTCCTATTTCGGCCCACTCAGATGGAACACTAATGTTCGGAGAAACGGATACGCGATAATCCACCCAGGAGGCCGTGAGAATGAGATCTACTTCCATGTGCTAAAAACAATTATTTCACAGTAAACATTAATAACAATTTCATGAGAAGAGTTTAAAAACATTACACCCGAACAAAATTATTCAATAGTGCTACAATTGGTCGCGTGGGGGGGGGGAGATGAGGCTTAATGGCGTGTCGACAGCTTGGTCATTAGCGCCAACCTCACTCACAGTGCAGTGGTCCGGGTTGCCACTGCACCACACATTACAGAGATATTATTCAAACCCCTAATCTAATGGTGGCGTGGCTCAGAGCTAACGCGGCTAAAGCAGACTCTTCCCTGCTATGCTCTTTCTTCCTTGTGGCTCCCATTCTCTACTTGTGTTCAAATAGGGGGAAAATAAAAAAAATATTTACGTGGCGTACACATGGATATGCTTGAAATGTCATTTTGATTGTACGCATACGGAGTTTATTTCTTAGTACATATGCGAGTGGGTTTCTGGCAGTCCTGATTGGGGGTGGCTTCAGGCTACTTAACATTCGTGAGAGAAGCACTCCTCCCCCCACCATCTATGATTGTTCACTACCAGAGAAGACAAGGACGGACATTTCGTCTGCTACCTTCCAAACCGTAAATGATTTATTTGATATTTACAGAAGTAAACTTTTAAACCTCCGATTTCATCATAAGGACACACTGCCCAGTCTCAAATTTTAAATGAAATTGTGAGGGAAAGCTTATTCGAGTGGGAGGGGGGGGGGGGGGATCGGCTAAATTTGTTCGAAATTCTTGACCCTATTTCTGTTAGGTAAATTATTTTTCTAACTTCTGTTTACGACTTAATTTTTTTTTCATAATCACTGGTGATAACCCCCGCCTCCAAGGTTCAAAGTACAGATTATAAAAACGAATTCACTCAAAAAATATACAATTGATTGGGGGAAGGGGGAAGAAAATGTTTCTCGTTTACAGCTGGAAGGTCATGCCAAGTGCTACAGTAGTGTTACAAAAGGGGACGGGGACGTAAATTGCTAGAAAATTGTCACGTAATTTCTTCACACTGGTTTTGTACGTTAGGTTAGGTCAGTTTCCGTTTTAAGCCAACTGATGTAGCGGCAATAAACAACAGGGACGAGGACCCCTCTAATATATGGTCAGTCTGCAAAACGGTTAGAAAACATGTATTTTTTTTTGCAAGCTGGATATAATTTGTTTTTATTTGCGGGAAATCAATGCTTCTTATTAGTTACCTTAACTGGATGTAATTATTAGAAATAATTTGTTTTTATTAAACATAAAACATCAAAATCAACGAGCACCTTGTCACACGGTTCGTAGATAAACGTATGACCTTGTTTTTTTTAGCTCAATCGGCTTTTCTGTGCATGTATTTGCACTCTGTACCATGCGTATACGGAATTTTCACTTTGATCCATGCATATACCTGAGCTATTGAATGCTTTGTGGAGCGTAGATGAAAGATATACAAATGCTTGGCAAACAAGACACTATAATTTAAACAATGGTTCATGGTTACATATATTCGGTATGGCCACTCCAAAAAAAATGTTTGGTTTACAGGCAAAGTTGCAAATTGAAGTACCAGACAACCAAGCATTTTATTTAATTTTTTTTATTAACTAATCACATTTCTTCGACATGTATGTACCTAGCTCAAAGCTAACATAGTATGTAGTAGGCCTAAAAAAATTTGCTAGTAGGTTTAAGGTAGAGGCTTAAAATTATAACCATTGAAAAGTTCATTTCTAGTCGGTTAAAATGATGTACTGGAATGTCAAAAACAGTCAACATTAGGTGGAAATATGATTTTTTAGCTGGTGGACCAAGATTCAGAAAAAAAATTCGACAACCGATAATTTAAGGCACCCGCACGTGCCTGTAAACCAAACAAGTAACTTTGAATGGCCTAAATGAAGGTTTTATAAGGACTACACGAAGGTAGAGTGGTTTAAATTCAAAATACCCACAATAGTCGATATTTATTACATTCGTACTGATATTATATTATTCATTTGGTGTGCAGTCAGTGAGTGCAGTCAGTGAGTGCACCGTAAATAAGTAACCCATGAAATTATGTACTTCAGCCTTCATAAGAATCTTAACTAAATATATATATATAAATGTATCTTCTGAACTTAACAAATAAGCAACTTCCAAACACTCTCAGCTATTGCAAACTTACCTGCTTCTCCAGACTTACTTCTGTTATTGTCCAAATATCTATGCCGACTTTATACTTAAACGGTGATTTGCCTGGAAACAAAAAGTATGACTACCTCAGTATCTAGACAAATTGCAGAGCACGTCACATTTCTACATCTTAAACATCTTACATATACTCAAGAATTACACGAGAGATGCAATAACACAGTAAGCAGGCTTTAAGCACTTACGCTTCATTCGCGTGATGCATCCTGAATACGAACATTGCCGAACCAGTCCAAAACCTGATCACTACCATACTGACATGACAGTCTTCCAGGGATAATATGTGTGTGGTTTTCGCTTATGGCTCATTTTCTACTAGGGCGCATTTACACAAGACCGTTTCGTTCGCGGAAAAATTATTTGGTATTCTGTTGTTACATAATTACGATACGGTTTCAAGTTTACTAAGGGAATGCAACGATACATAAACAATTAGACGTTTTATAAGTAACAACAAGGACAAAGAACAAAGTAACTACAGTAATTTTAGCATTACTGCAACTTATTACCCGATTTCACTTCCAAAAAAGGGTTCAAAGGGTTTTAGTGAGTGTAACCACTTCCGGTCATCTGCCCGACGAAGCCTTTCACTTCCTTCCGCCTTCTGCAGCAATGGTTGTAAACAATGCAATTCTGACCAGCAATGCATGACGGGATGGATACTGGGTCAGAGCTAGTGCATGCTTAGACGGCTGTTGGAACGCTCAACATTCCCGGCATGCACTTGCTCTCATTCCACATGCATCCCATCATGCGCCTGTTCAACAATGCAACGTCTCATGTCTCTGCAACGTCACAAAAGGTACAAATTCCTCTCTTCTAAACTGAAGACGATACCCTATTGGAGATTTTGGTGCTCTGCATGGTTCCGCAGCATTTGTTCCAGTAAAACCACTTAAAGAGGCCTCCTTCCCCCAACTTGTCCCCTCCCCCTCCTTCCTCCATCACTGCCCCAACCACAAAGTTTTACGATCTACATTATGAAGTAATGAAATTACAAGAAGGGTGTGTCAATTGTTGTTATTTTAACATGTTAGGTGTGAAGTTATTGAAAAAATTTCAACGTTTTACCTCTAACTTTGGGAGGCTGTAACGGAAAACGATGCATTTCCGGACCCATGTTTATAGGACTTTTTAGTCTTATTTTTGATCATAGACTACCCTGAAAGTTTGGCTACACCTTTTAGGTACACCCTGTGTTGTTTGAATTGTTGTCTTGACTTCAACAGTTTGTCTACATTCGGCTGTCTGTTATGCAGTTTTAAGTGTATTGTGTTTTTTCATTCTCTCAATGCGCTGGAGCGTCGGGTTGTGTTGACATTAGCACTATAGCTTCTCTTTTCAACATACTTCGTTCTAGTGCTTACACTTTCCTAATCCTAATGATATATCCATGATATTTTCTGAGCCTCTACAATGATTGAATATTTTTTTGACTCACTGAATTGCTAAAATGGTAGGTGCATTTATATTGGCTGGTCAGGTCGGAAATTAGGCATATTTTTCTATACGAGCAATGCTTTTCTTCAGATAACATAGGGCTAAAAAGGACCCTAAAACTTACCACTGTTCTACTGCCTTTTATACTATTGTTTGATGGTAATATGTGCAAAATGCCAATTAAGTCTACATATAAATTATTTATCCTGCAGTATTACATGGCCAGATGAGTTGCCAAAGGGGAAGAAACGTCGTTTGCTTTGTGTTTTCTTATGTGTTTTTTTTTTTAAGACGGAAGGAAGGATAATAATTGACCAACACGCAGGTTATTTGTATCCATATTCAGAAAACTGACCCATTTGTTCAACCATATGGTACACAGGTTAAGAGTAACGTTTCTGTATTTATGTTTCAAGTCAAGGACTAAGAAACAATAATTTTTAAGTTTGCAACAACAAAAAATGAGTTTCTAAAATTTAAAGTTAAGGCATTTCTTATACGAGTATCCCTGCTGTGCTCATCACGTCACCTTAGCATTTCCTGTGCTGAAAATACATGTCCGTTAATAAATAACCAAAAAAAATTGCATTTACTTGTTGTTTTAAACTTACTTGTTGTATTAACAGGTACTTCCCTCGATTTGTACCCAGGAGGACGAACTAAGAAAAAATCCTCAGGTTCTTGTGACTCACTGTAGCAACAGAAATTAAAAAAAAATAATGCTAAGTTCGTGGTAAGTTCGTTGGAACACTCGTTTATTAATTCATTGTAAAATCACTGTGAAATTCGTTGTCAAAATTAATTAGACGAAAAAAAACTGATGGCCTGTAAATCTGGTGATAATGCTCCACTATTAATTTTTTTAGCATATATGTAAGGTTACGATTTTGTGCAGATGGCAGTTGCATAGCTGCATCAGTAATTAATTCCTAATAAGGGTTAACTACACTTTGACTAGGTGCATTCAGTGAATCAACTGTTTTTCGTAGAAGGTTGGATTTATAAATGTGTCGAGAGTTGATCGTTGACTATTTATTTACTAAAAATATTGACAACCCCGTCTCTGCATTAGAACGTAATCACTTTAGTAAAATGCGTAATGCTGGTCGAAACGACATTAATGTATGTTCTCGCCTTTTTTTGCCGTTTTTTGGCTGCGAGTTTCTGGCAATTCTGATTGCAGACTGCAGAGGCTTTACAACGTTTATCATTCTCGTGCTAAATCCTCCCCGCTCAGTACTTATTACGCATTGCCAGTGGTAAATGTTCTCTCGTTGTGAGGTTCGAATGCTCAATTATAAATAAAATGAAACCACAAGAGAATAAAGGATTCATACCTGAATATTGAATACATATGGTACCTTGGTATTTTTAAGTACCCCTATTTGAAAAGTACCTCTATTTTCTCAGTTTTCATTAGACGTGCACGAGTGCCGGTCTAAAGATAACGGGTGTAAGATGTACTCAAAGTCAAGTGCACTCGCGCGGTTAACGTGGGTGCACCTGACTTTGAGTGCAGCCTACCCGCCGTTGTAATCTGAATTAATCCAATTTGTGCATTGACTCACTCAAGGAGTTTATATGACACTAACCTTGCAGACATATGTCAAGGTCCACCATTCTTTTTACCGTAAACGGCTCGAAATTAGTATATAAACTCAATGTGATTAATTTTTTCCCACGTGAGAAATTATAGTAAAATGGCATACCCTGGAATGGGACTTTTGACGCATACGGTATTGCAGTCTAAACTTTGCAGTTTGACGCATTTAACCTGTACCTAATTCAACATCATTATATTTGTGTCAACACATATTTACGAGTTTGTGTGGGGTTAGCTCCTATATAAGCAATGATTCCAAGAGCAAGAACAGAACAACACAAGCACTAACAATATTGTAGTCATAATAAAATAACTCTCACAAGTACCTAAAAACTTTTAAACGTTTACTTGGTTCAACGTGTGGTGAAAGCAAATATCTCAATAAGAAGAACGATAAGACTATTGCAGTCACATTAAAATAACTATACTTTAAGCCATAAAAATTTAAAATCGGTTCGTTAGGTCGATCTCTACTTGATAGCAAAAGACACAATAAGAACAACAATAACAACGATTATGCTGTCAATTAATAACTTTCAAGAGGCCTTGGGATTTGTTAGTAGCCACACTTTAAGTGATGCAAGTATTAATCATTTCCTCCGGTGGACATTGTTCGACTGCTAGTTCGGAGCAAAAAGTTCCAACGACAACACCACCAACATAGTTGTTATCTCATCCTTATCTACATTTTATTTAACACCTACATTTCAACTAGAGTCAACTCATGTGCCCACCAGTCTAAACCACGCTTTGCTAGAAAAAAATGCTTTCGGAGTATCCTTTTCTACTTTGCATAGAGTAGGTATTATGATTTTTTCAGCATGGGAGTTGTTGTTTATATGTAAACATCTCTAAAATTTCATCACCTTTCCTCTGGTGTCTGCAGTGGATGGTCAGGGGTCCTAGTCACGACTAGATTGCTTTCACATAGCATGCGATTTTACCCAAAATTAATCGAAATTTGAGGCCAAAACTTAGGTGCATGAAAAACGGTAGTCTTAAAACATAGTATTATCCGAATTAACCATAATGTTCGATTTTTCATAATAAGTGCGTACCCTCGGAAACGATTGGGTTTGAGCTCATTTTTTGTCATTTCGTATTGTCTTTTAGCTGCGGTGGTAGACGAACAAAGGTGGCGACTTCTGTGGCTTCGCTGAGGACTATTCGTAGTAACCTGTGGGTACGTATTGACACTTCGGGTAGATATGTTAAATAAATCCACGGCTAAGCCTAAGTGTAATCATTGTTGAAACGGTAAGAAATATCTTATTATTTAATGTAATAGTTATTTTGAATCAATTCAGAAAACATGGTAGTCGATAGTTACGCTGGGCCATTAATAATTGTTAGGCCTATTAAAAATCAATCCATGGTGATGCCCAATAAGGATATCGGTGGTAGCTGCTGCTTGTGCCAACTTGCTAAGTGGCACTTGCCCGGCATGATGACGGTATATGGGAGGCGAGATCGGTACGAATGTAAAGGTGATGAGTGTTACACATCGAAGTTATATGTCTTCGGTTTAAAATACAAAAGACAAAGTATTTATTGAAAGTTTAAGTTACTAATACGTCAGACGAAATCTCCGTCAGCCATTCTAATTTTGCAGCACAATAAAAAATTATGGAACTATTTTTTATTTTATTTTGGCATTCCCACATTCTTTGATCTCTGAAACTATTAACCCAACGTAGCCTACTAACAAGCCAAGCCAAGCCAAGCTGTCGACGCGTCATTAAGCCTCAATCCCCCCCCCCCCCTACTAACAAGCTTCATCTGTTGTTACAAAACTATACGCGCAATGTTTTATTTACGAAAAGAAAACAATCCATCCTTAACATACCCATGCGTTCCCTCAATTACAAAGTAATGCTTTAAACAAACTTCCATCGTAGCATCCGAGGACTGCATAATATGAAAACTAGTGTGCGTCAATATAGTGGGAAGAATACAGTGTCATTACGCTGCACACTGGCGTTCACTGCAGCCCTTACCATTACTACCTTACATTCGGAACGGTCTAACAATTATTTTTTAAAAGAGTGTTTGAGAAAACTTGATATATTGGTTGGCAACACAAGTTAATTTCGCTCACAATTCGCTACTGCTGCAAAAATGGCTATCGCCACTGGCAATTATTTCAAAGTATTTATTTATATCTCTTTTTTGCTTCTATTTTTTAAATCTTTATTCGTCCTAACCTGGACTACTGCGTCCAGGCGACGAGACGTCACTGAAAAAAATCTATCGACTTTCTCGGAAAAAACATTCTCGAGAAAAATCACAAAGCGGTGTCCTAAACTGCATTCCACACCTTACGAGAAACATACCAACATCCTCAAACTACCAAGCCTCTTTCAGCAGAGGAGATGCTATTTTAAATTTTCATATTTCTGAACTGCTACTATGACATTCCTTCAGACTATTTCTTTGAGCTGCGATAGAACCACCGTACTCACGCAATTAGGAAAATTCATTGCTTTAAACATTTCCATCATAGCTCCAGCACTGAAGCTGGAAAGACTTTTTAACCAGTGGGGTCGTTCATTCGTGATACCATATCTCCCTAACGACGATGTCTCTTCAATCTCCACCACTCTATTCTAAGCGAGTTATAGTGCGATTTTTCCTGTCCCTTAATTGTTTTTCGTTATCCTTCTTGGGCTTAATGAGCTTGGCGCTTGACGTCACGTTTATATTAATAACTAGCCGCATTCCTTGCTTCGCTCGCTCCATTGGCGTCGTCTCGCATCGCTCGAGGAGGTTTGCACGAACAAACTGTGACGTCATGAACAAACATCATGAGGGTATAAAAAAACTTTGGCGTTACTTTTTCAGGTTCTTTCGCATATTTGAGGGTCATAAAATCAAGTTAAAGAAATGAAAATAGGCCTAACCAGAGTGCAATTTAATTATCTTTCATTCGGTTCTACTCCCATCTTACTAGATGCCTTGGTTCAAGATGAGTAGAGGTTCAAACATGCACGCACGCACATCATACATCTGTAATGATGTAGGTAATATTACTTATCTAGCCACACTGTCACGATTGTCTGCAAAATAATGTCATGGTGGCAAAAAGTTTTCGTTTTAAACAGCTAGGTTGATCTATGTCTACTCGTACTGTGCGTACTTTAACTAACGATTTTGCAATTAGCTTTTTTTTAAACTTATTCAAGAAAAATGGCCGGCTAAGAATTCCTTCGAAACTGCGGTTAAGTGATTTTTTTTGTTTAATCTTAGGTTCGTGTTCGTGCCTGGCAACTAAAATCGATATAACAATAGCAGCAAACTGATTAAGATTAAGGTTTGCGTGTGGAAAATTGCGGCAATTTAGTACCTAGGGATAATGGATAATAAATTTAACGGCTTTAATAAATGTTTTCGGCAATTATGTTTAATATTTATTTGCACTACAACACGTCATTTAATCAATTTTAGACACGTAAAACGTACCGTGTCGTATAATTACCACCACCATGTTCAGGCATGGTTGTAAAGTGGTACTGCCTTTTAGCGTCATTCTGTTTGTCCATGCGTGGTTGTGGGAGCGGATGTAGAACTGAGCGAAGGGAGCAAACAGATTCCCCCCCCACCAAAACATTTTTTTAAAGATTTTAACTCCCTCTGACTTAATTTTACTAAAGAAAAGCAAGGAAAAGGAGAATGTGCAGCTGTTTTCATTATTAAAGTATGGAGGATATATATTTTTTAATTTGATGTACCCTCCCCCCTCCATCCCAGTTAAACGCTTGATACTCGCTACATGGCGGACAGCACCAAATCATGTGCCCATGTGACCGTAAGTCTCTAGTCCGTTCTAAGGGCAAAAGAAGAACAGCTGAATCGATTTTCATGAAATTTTAAACATCATATATATTTACAGCCTAAATCCAAATTTCATCAAAATCGGAATCAAATTAAGCCCCCGATTCATGATAGAAAAATACCGCTTCCTACTTTCACACGCACCTACACGGAGTTGCATCACGGCACGCACTAAATTCTTGTTGTAAAGCTGAATACTATAAGCCCTAACCTGACTGAAGTTCCCCAGTCAGTTAGGTGTTTGTCAGTTAGGTTACTCAGTAAAGTTACTTTGAGTCTACAAGGTCAAAATGGCTCCACCTAGAAGGCTGATATGATGTTCTGTTTACCTACAATTTTAAAATCATTGGTCCACAGTTCCTGCTTAGCGTAGCGGCCACGAGCCACCATCCTGGTTTCGCTTTTAGTAGGGCGCTAACGCCACGAGCTGGGATACACGAAAGTCACTCTCTTCAAGGTTTATTTAACTGTGGATTTTAAGGGTCAGTTTTCTTTAGGGCTGTGGGTATGTTCGTCCACGAACGCCTAAAGACTACAAATATTTAAACACATTAATGTTACGCAAGCGTATAAATGCCAATATGTCGATCCTAACACTTCGGTAGGCTAGTTTTATGTATTTACCGATTTATTATCTAGGAGTAAAGGTCACACCCTAAAAAAAGCTAAGAATCGGTAATCCATTAGTATGTGTTTATGTGATGACGTGACTGGAATTTGAACCAACGAACTCGTTCTCTCCAACCATCTGTTTAATCTCGCTATCCGAACCTGCTATGATGGCTACATAGTCACATATATAACTCCATTAGTCCGAGGAATATTCCTGCCATTAATGGAGAGCTAATAAGCACAAGGTAATGGCTTAAATAATCAGTAAATAATGCTTACTTGCAATATAACAAAATTACCCATGGTGGTTTTTGAAAAAAAATCTCTGGTTTCAGAAACTTATTTTTATTTATTATTTCAATATATTGGCTATAAATTAAAGTTCATGCTTCTTCATGTATTCCAAATAAAATAATAATAATAATAATGATAATAAAATTATTATTATTACTATTACAGTTATACTGCTATTCTCGAAGCCATCGCTGACAGCTTGTGGTCAAAACAAGGTGTGAACGAAGCATGAAGCTCTTTGAACGCTATTTTAATGTGACTATCCAGGATTGTTGTTGTTGTTCTAATTGGGGAAATGTTCCTCTCACTTAGAGGTCGAATCAATGAACCGATTTTCAATTTTTGCAACTTAAGATGAATATTAGCAAGAAACAGGATCGTTTGGACGATAGTTTTTGGGTGATTACATTATCCCTGTTGCTTCTGTTATTCTTGTTGGGGAGTTTTTGCCCCCATCTAGATATCAAACCAGTAAGCCGATTTTCAAATTTTACAGGTTAAAATGCAGGTATTAACAAGGACCAGAACCTATAAAACGCTATTTCAATTGGTGACTAATTTAGCTCAAAATGCTTTCATCTCTATTATTTATAAAAATCACAAAGCTAATAACTGAACAATAAATATAACACGTAAACCCAGCGTTTCAAACCCAACGTATCTAGGGTAACCAAAGAACCGTGACAATGCCTAAAAAACGGAAAACACGGTACGTGCTGGTGGAGAGACACCACCCTCAGTCAGTTAGTGATCCAACCACCCTTTCTGCTATTGTGATGTTGTCATTTGTTCCGGCATACTTTCACTCGCTGTTACCATCAGGACCATCCTCTACTACTCTTTTTTAATGGCATGCTTTAAAAGCTCCTAGTTATAATCAATTGTAAAATTCGACTATTTTCCTATGAAAAAAATATTGGTTCAATGTTTCATACTCACACCGTGTGCCTTTGATCAGTGACGAATATCGCAAATAATGCAAATCGGCATAAGCAAGGCTGCTGCATTCTTGGTTTGCAAATTTTAGGGATTAGCATCCGTGTTAACAAAAAACACTATATGCACGTTCGATCAATCTTGTTGAAATGCCAGCGCTGTTTTTGCACCGTGCTTTTGTGGTTAATATTGACTACAAATCCAACTTCCTTTCTCGTTTTGGAAATCAACACGAAACAACGAACCTAAGTAGCCGCTGTCACGCATTTCTGCTGCAATCCACTTCCGGTCAGCAAAAAGGCCCACCACCCCCCACACAAAAACTGATTTAACTAGATCAAACCAGATTACTTGTTGAAAAGTCAATTTTTTTATTATTATTGGGTTGAAAGGGAAATCAAGAGACATATATACGCTGCTGCTTTCTTGCGTACTGCTTGCCCACGGTACAAGGACACCTCTATCGCCATAGGCTTAGATTTTATGTCAGGCAGCCAAACAATGGGGTTTGCCTTGTGGTGTATGTGAGATGCGTGTCAACTAACACCATGGACTACTCTAGATATAAGAGACATTAATGACCTGTAAATAGGGGGCGCCTTCATAGCTAGTTTTGCACCACTACTTATGCGATGCAGTAAAATAGGTCAGCAATAATGTTCGGTGGTGAACAACTCCCACACCGTAGACATGTCAATTCGTACCTCCTTTTGCCCTATCATGCCGGGTGTGGCTTTGGATATCATACCACGACGTATGCTTAAATTTGAAGTTATTTTGACTTAACTGCTTACTGAGCACGGCTGACTAGACTGAAATAGTGTCGCGTGCCGTGTGCTGTTTTAAGTTAAAATTATTTTGACTTAACTGCTAACGGAGGACGTTTCACCAAACTGAAATAGTGTTGCGTGCCGTCTGTTCTTTAAGTTAAAATTATATTGACTTAACTGCTCAGTGAGCACGGCTAACCAGACTGAGATAGTGTTGCGTGCCGTCTGCTCTTTAATTTAAAATTATATTGACTTAACTGCTCCAACACTTTCAAAACACTTTGTATTCATTTAACCAAACCACCTGTTAATAATCACCTAATACCTACAGCCAATCACCTACAAGACTACATTAAGTTATGCAACGACGCAGACATCAACACATTTCCACCAATCAAAATCCAGGGACCCACTATTTAAAGCATAGCCGACCAAATCCTCTCTCATTCGACCTGCAGACTTGGGTGAGTTAGGTGGACTGTTGGCACATTCTTTTGAATTGTGCTGACTTTTATTTTATTTTATTTGGTTTTAGTTTTTTAGCATGGAACCTTGCATCCTTAAGATTTGTGAGTTTTATTTCCATGGCCCTGCTCTGGTGTTATTTTATTAATTTTTATTTGTTGTTTGAAATGTTTTAAACCCTTCACCTGAAAACGGTTCCGACCTTGGAACCGAAACGTCGTGATTTCGTTGTTTCACCAGCACTTGATGGCTACTCTGTATGCGTTTTTAATTACTAAAGTGCTTTTTAACTTTCTGCTTTTTGTTAACTGCTCAGTGAGCACTGCTGACCAGACTGAATTAGTGTTGCGTGCCGTCTGCTCTCAAGTTAAAATAATTTTGATTTAACTGGTAACGGAGAACGGCAGACCTGACTGATATAGTGTTTGGTGACGTTCTGCTCTTTAAGTTAAAATTAATTAGAAATAGTAGGTTGTATGCGAGTTCCTAGTAGGTCCAGCTCTTCGCATATTCCACGGGGTCAGTCTTCTGGGTCAGTCTTCGAGGTCAGTCTTCGGGCTTCGGGGTCAGTCTTCGAGGTCAGTCTTAATCAAACAGATTCATCAGGTTTGAAAATGCCTTGAACTTGGTTGGTGAAGGCTGGGACTCACTTCCTTAATAACTAAAGGTGCCAGGAATTTCATGCACTCCTTTGCAAAAAGACTACTAGTGGCGTAGAAACGTTTTACTGTCTGAAGCACCATTACCAGAACCAGTATTGTCGGGGGCAGCATGGACGGTGTGGGCAGAGAGTCAGTGTTCGGGCAAAGAATATTTTGTCTTTCAGTAATTGCTTTAAACTATACGAGCACATTGTATAAACATGCTTTCTTTCAGCATTAAGAAATGTAATTTCTTGAAGAGTTGCGGAATGGTGTAGCCTACTTAAGATACTATGTCAGTTTAAGCAAACTATCTAACTACTGACTTTAAAATATAAAAAAAGGCGTTTAAAATATATTTAAAGGATTTAAAAGTTGAAAAGTAATTTTAAAAACCTTTTAACAAAATTTAACAAAAACTTAGAGCTATTTTTGAAATATTTAAAGGCTGTTTAAAAGATTTACATTTTGTGTAATGGTTCAAATTTGATCTAACTCTATTGATGACTTGCAGGAGTAAGTATGGATTTGAAGCTTACGAGCTTTGTTTAAAATTGCTTAAAATATTGAAATGCTTGGTAGTCATTTCGTTATCAAGTAATTAAGTCTTCGAAGTTTTCGATGTTTTACTTTGGATCTCTCACTTTGGTGCGAAGTCCTAGTATGTGTTTTGTCAAGGGTATTGGGGAATTTGGCTTAGAAGCATTATTAAAAAAATTAGTCATAGTGTCGCTAATTTTATGACACTTAGATGGTCTAGAACGTATTATTTGGAAAGAAGTTTTTGAAAACGTAAAGCAATTGCTTTAAAAGGGTATGTAAACTTGCACGGTGATTGGATTGTAAGTAACTGATAATATTTTAAATGTAGTTTAAGGGTTTGTCTATTTTGTGAAAACTTTTTGATTAACTGTTTAGACTTTTTTCCCGTCGCTCTTTTATGAGTGATGTGGAAAATGAAGTAACATTTAAAATTTCAGTTCAAGGACAAAGTTAAGCTGGGGTAGTAATAGTGACACGTTAAGTTTTCATAGTTGGAAATATGAAGATTTCAGCCACACGTTTGTAAAATTCAGAAATTTTGGTGCAAACCTAAAATCTTGATCTATTCGTTACGAAATAGCAACATTAATCTTTCGAATGTTTGATATTCCTGATAACGAAATGGACGATTCAAGATAACGGCTGATTTGCAGCACAACGTAATTGGTTGAAAGCTTGTTCCCTGATGAAAAAACAGACCGTAGTTTACGTACACCAAGTTGATTTAATTTTAAGCAAGATTTTCGTGCATTCTTCATCTATAACCAACAAAATAGAAAATACTCCTATAACCCCAATAATGGTGAAAAGACACTTAAGCATTGGATACCTTCTGTACACAAGAGCTAATATGAGTTATTCACCTCGTCATTCTTTAATGTTTTAGCTCATATGTATTGTAGGTCTCTATTGCTTAAGTGACTTTCAGCCTATTTTTTTGGAGTGTGGGGTGTATTTACTGTTTTGGTGGTTATAGGTGAGCAAGGTACGAATATTATTCTAAAAATAAATCAACTTGGTGTATGTGAACTGGGGCCTGTTGTTTCAAACAAGTACGAGTTTTCAACCAAAGTAGGTTGATATTTTGCTAGAAAGCATAGGGAAGAAAACTTATGTGTTTTTGCGAAATCTGTGCTCTCCAGAAACACCAAGTGATAAGTCACTTGTGGAAATTGACAGCGTGCTGAAAAGCACCATGGAGTCAAAGCCTAGCTTTAGCACATTTCTTTTCAAAAACGAGCCCAGGATACTGGTTACAGTGTTGCTAAAACTATCCAAACTTACTAACTATTAGTTGTTAATTTGGATATTTTCCTAAAGATTTTCAAGACACCATTTCGTAACTGATATGTTTGCGTAGTGTAGAAATTCAAACGGAGTTAATGGCGATGAAACACGCGTAGGCTACTTTCAATATGCCCTACGAGACTGCGGTCGCTTTTGAGAGGTCAGAATTAAATGTTGGGTTTCAGAATTCCTTTGCTCACAAATTGGTTCCTAAGTAACGTAAATGTATCAGTTTTGCTGCGGTTCTTCTTTTCTAACACACCTGGTGTGCAAGCAGACATCACTAAAATATGCAGATATACAATATGTGTGTGTTTGTTAATTTTTTGCACGTATTTCGTTAATATGTGTTGTGTTACATTGTTTAAATACATTGTTTAGTTTAATAATTGAGAAATTATGACATTTACTAGATTATAAAATTTGTTATAGTTCTCACTGTGCATAAAATATGGTTTTGGAGTTTTCCCTAGTTGCGATTGATTTTCAAAATTTTGGGGATAGTTTAATGCTCTAAGAGTATAACTTGTTTCAATAAGGTTTATAATGTAATGTTTAAACGTGATGTGTGCCGTCGTCTTCTGGGCTGCACTCATCCATCTTATTGTAGGATGAGTGTAGTGTATTTGAGGTGTGTTCTGCATCTCCTATACACTACACTCACCCCTGTAATAGGAAGGATGAGTTCAGCCCAGAATACGACAGCACACAGCATGTTTACACATTACATTATAAACCTTGCTGAAACCTGTTATATCCCTAGAGCATTAAACTTCCCCCAAATTATTACAATAAGTTGTAAGTAGAAAATCTGAAATCCATTAGGGAAAGGAGACAATAATATCCTCTAAGTATGTTGTGCCTTATTGCCAGTTGTGCACCAGCTATTGATGTGGTGTAATAAAAGGTTTCAGTACTAGTGTTCGGTGCTGCAAACCTTCCCAAACCATAGACCTGTCAATTCATATCTCCTTTTACCCTAGCACGTCATTAGGGATTGGCTTTCGCTCTATTACATACCTAAGACCCAACATAAACAACTTGGGGAACATTTTTACATCACCGTTCTCAGTGACTCTTCACCAAGCAGCAGTCAAGAATGCGTTCAATTAAAGAATGCAGCAAATATTTAAATTTCATTGACGATTGTGAAACATTTATTACGGTCGCTATAGCAAACAACGTAAAAAAAGTTCTTTATCAGTTGAATACTGGCTAGCCATTCCGAGTCAAAACACCGAATTTCACCTTAATAAATTAGTCAGGATTTTTAAAGGCGGTCGAACAGGGGCATATCAAAGATAAAATATTGGGCGTGGGATTGAAAGCTACAAAAATATAAATAAACCTTTTACTTTAAAGGCAAACCCCATCTCACCCACCCTCAATGTTCGGCCCTGGAAAAGAACAGCAAAAAATTGGATTCTCGTTTATGGTCCATTCATTTCTGGATAATGTTACGGTTCAGTTCCGGTGTTTTTAAGAAAATGGAAACTGATTCGGTTGATATCTGTATTACCTACTTCAAAAACAGACTTTTTAGTTATTAAGTTAACATTATATTTAGAACAAGTATAAAACAATTTGCTTAAAAAATTAAGTTGTAGGCCTAACTTATTCGTGTGCTAGAATGAAGTGGTCTGAATACAGCTTTATTAACACCAAAATAAACTGCACTTTTATTTTGGTTCGGTTCCAGTTTGGATTGGCATGAGAATATAGGTTTGCAGTTTAGTTACAGTTCCAGAACCATAATTTTTTTTCAGTTTTTTACATGTTTTGGTTCTGGTATCTTGCCGGTTTTATGCCCTGATTTTGTCTGAATGCACATACGCCAGAGTTGCTTGTATAATTTGTTCAAAGTCACGCCCCCAGCACTGTTTGTTGGCGAGCACATAACATCGAAATAGCACTAAAAGACTGATGGACTTGCCTCTGAGCCTCTTTGGTTACTCCATCAACCAACATAACAGCCGATTTAGGGTCATATAAACTACGCTCTCATCCTGCATCCCATTCCGAATAGCATAGGGGGCTGCATTTTTCTAAAGGATTTCTCATTTAGTGAGAACATAATCCTTCTCCCTTCATCCAAAGGATTTATCGTAGGGAGAACAGATGGGTGCAACTCAACAATGAAAGTTTTGGATGCTTTTACCGTGGCAACTGTATTCTGCACAACACTTCTACCAGCAATGGGGCTTCGCCAAAAACATAGATCTGGGACCCAATCTAGCTTTATGCTGTGTAAGATCACTGGTTATGGGTCCTGGTCAATCGCTGCAGCCCCAGTAGTGCAATCTTCATATTATACTGCTGAATTTATAGAAGGTCTACTGCAGCCTGAGCATCCTTAGGACTGCTTGCCTTGCCACGAAAGAATCCATAATGAAAGCAACTGATGATGATGATGATGATGATGAAAGCAAATTATAATGATGGGTAAATTATTCATATACACTCATTCGTGATTGTAATATAATGTAATGATGGAACATTTCTCTGTCATCACTTTAAGGGGGGGGGGGGAGATGAGGCTTAAGGCTAGGTCCATTAACATTTTCCGTAAATTTAAAATATACTGATAAATTATTTCCAGTTGTTTAACCATAATCTTCGGCTTAATTGTATGGTCAACGGATTGCAGACACAAACGTATGTTTTATGTAAAGATAGAGGAAATATGACACCTCTATGCACAAATCCAATATTCTCATTAAGATGAATATTCAACTTGGAACTACGCCTACACTTTTAAAGTTCAAAACTTTTTTGAAAAACAAAGTTGCATTCTGACCGCAAAGGATCCATAATGCATGTGAATACAACTTGAAATTTAATTTTCGGTCCAACTTAGGGTCTTGTTCAAAACAAATGATAAAACACACTAAAGTATGAGAAGCAACACCAAGTTGCTGGCTTCACGCCACGTTCACGTCACTACCAACATGGCTGTTCAGAAGTCAGCAACTTGGGGGTTGCTCCTCGATTTAACCATTTCATTGACGGGGTTGCTCCTCGATTTAACCATTTTATTGTGAAAAAGACCCTTATTTGGATCAAAGATTAAATTTCAAGTGCTGGTCACAATAATTGTGGGTCCCTTCTTATAAATATTCCTCAACGACTCCCAAACTTATTCTGGATTATTAAAAGAACTTGAAATAAATTATCTGTTCGTTGTACCGTAATTTTATGGCAGTTGATGATAGTGTACTAGTCATACCAATTCCACACCATTATCCCGCTGATACGTCACTTTCTTTTAGCAAAACCAAACTAGAATAATGTCCCTCTTTTTCAAATCCCCTGATAATATTTTGCAAAGAAGCTAGCACAACAATCCGATCATTGTGCTGATTTTATAGTCCATTTGTGGTTAGTAATGGTGGTGGGTTACCATAGTATTATTAATCATGCCAAATACAATTACTAAAACTGGATTGCAAACGGAAACTTGACTCCGTTATGTTTATTGATATTTATCCCACCAGTTGTTAGCTTTCATTGAACTATTCCATGTTTTATCGTCTTTACCCAGGTCAAACACATTTCCAGTCCTACGCTGGTGTAGAGTTTTAACTGGTAAAAACTCAGTACTTGCGCGTAATATGTAACAGCTCCGGAACAATTTGATCTTAGAAATAATGGACACATAGTATGACAAATCCAAACCAAACACAAGCACGCATAAATCCTTGACATAATATGGAATTTTCTTACCCGTTAGATCTGACTGAGGGCATTTCTATTTAGTAACAGAAGGAGATGCAAGGTTAACAAGTTAAACATGCTTGTTTGGATGCTATCCAACAGGATCCTTATGAAAAATTGTATGTGAACTTTAATAATCAATAATTCATACGTCTTACAGCATATAATTAAAATAAAGGAAAACCGCAATTTGGCTAATTCCATTCTTTAGTTAGTTGAAGTTTTATTCACACACTGAAGACGATGTGTTACGTTCCCAATACTGTCTGTGAGGGCAATTAGGTTATTATAGCCTCCCAGATGAAAGTTATTTCCTAGTTTTTAACAGGGAGTCGAATTAGAACCGACCCAACGCCATAAACCACTAAAAACAGCTAAAACATCACCGTAGCTGAAGAGTAACTGAACCGCAAACCGATATGTTGTCGTGAACCTGAACCAGAACCGATTCGAAGAACCTGCTCATTCTTTTTGGTTCAACATGCATTTAGTGCTAGACAAACGATTAAGATAACAGCACTTATGTAAGACTTCAAGCAGGGCATTGCCTTATGCAACAATGAAATAATATCTTCTTGTTGGTATTAAGCTGTTATTTCTGTCAAGCCTAGTGACGATTGTACTAAACAAATTATTTCAATTTTTTTTGGATGGTAGGGGTTCTCCAACGGCGGTTCCCAAGTCTTAAAATTTTTTTCGGAAAGCACACCAGGACAGGAATTTAAGACCAAAAACTGCCGAGCTTATATTAGCACGGCAGATGAGATTGAAAGATTACGATGCTTACTAACTATTGACGACAATTATGGTTTGTATCTGGCATATCAATGTTACCCTGCAAACCATGCCGCGTCGTGAGGGGTGAGCTATCGTCAACTGCCTAAAGGTTTTGTTGTTGTTGACTATGAAGGAAGAACTGGAAGACGTCGTATTTCAGCTAAGAGCTTACAATTTGAAACCATGTAATGATAAGTCTATAACTCTGGGATCAGTTACTCTGAACTTAGCAGCCCGATGCATTGAAAAAACGTATTTATCTCGATTATTTTGTTTCCAAGTTTGTTGTTTCAATTGCTGTGTGTTGTGTGCTTAGTGGTCTGTAAGACACTGAATTTCAGGCAATAAACATTAATTATTGGGAATAATTTTAACTTCTCCATTGTTTAAGATCATACTAAATTATTCCTACACATTTCACCAGCAGCTCCTTATCGGAATGAATTCTTTAACAGGAAATTAGTAAAAGTTCCCAATTAAAGCACTGACTGTAAGTTTCGTTAATGATACTTGCCTCGGTGATCGTTAATGTTGGTTTTCTCAGTGACTTGGGTTTGCACACATTCACTCAAACGCAGGTTAATTTTTTAAATCCAACATAATGTGCATCCGTGTAATTATCGTTAAAGATCAGATAAAACTAATTACTTATTTTACTGTTGGCAACTTCAAGTGGAAGACTGATGCTTTCTGCCCGAGAGCCTCGTAAACCATTAATGGTGAAGCAACTTTTACCATGACACATTTTGTACCCGCTTATTGCTAAAGTTGCAATGAACTAATAATTACTATTATACTATAGGCTACTTCTAATGGATGAACTGTACATTGAGTTTAAATCTGGTTTTCTTCATTATACCAAATTAAATTATATGTAACAAAAACATACAGTGAACAGGAATCAAAACAGTCTCGTGCTCGATATCAGTAATTTAAATATCTAATTACTGGGAGTTTGTAATTTCCACAGCATGTTGCTGTAGTGGTCTTTTTGAAAAAAGTAAATTTAAGTCTGGCTCATTCCGTGTGTGTATCAACATAATATAGAAATGGAATAAGGAGAACAATCATCTTGATGATGACTACGTTTTACTATCAAACAAAAGAGTTCAATGGTAATTGCGTGTTTAAACTATGCAAACATCTGATACTGTGGCTTTCGACCCATTCTACTTGGCCAACACCACCAACTTGATAAAAATGGACTCAAATTATAAACAAAATTTGGTCCATTGAAGACAATATGGTATGAAAAAAGGGTGATAAAAATAAAAAGATTCACATACACATCACACTTTGATGAAAATGAGCAAATATCAATGGTACACTGTAGTTGCTAACGAAACTTTCCAGTCGTCTATTTACCAGTTAGCCTTAAGCAGAGCTTACCTCCTCCATTAGGCGATAAGCCTTGGTTTGCTGGGACACAGGACCCTCATGTTTTCATCCCCATCGTCCCCTGGTGTTATTAAACTTACCCTCTTACACTTGTCTTGCGTCTGATATCCTTGTGCTGTTAGGTTCCTATTTTACTGACATTTCCTGCTGCCCTAGGTCCCTGGGGTGGTCAGTGGAATATTGTGGCCTCTTTCATTATGTAAGAATGTGTAATGTAAATGTAAAAGATTTTATATGAAATTGAGTGACAGGCTTCCCACGCATGTGCGAACCTTAAATATCGTCCCAGGCTTTTTTTTTTTGGTTTTCAATTCTCTTCTCTACTTTTGCTCGACCAACGTGGGCTGATTTAGGGCCAGCTCTTCGAACCTTACGAAGGTAGGGCCTTTAATTTAATGATTACATTGCTGAAGGCAAAGGGTTTAAGGCGAACTTCCAATAACATTAACCTCCAAAATGCTATAAAGTCCTAGCAAGTTTTTTTTTATTTTCTTTCATAAAACCATCACATTTACATACCCTTACTATAATACGCTTAGTTAGGATGCATTTAGCAAAATTATCAGGATGCACTAAAATGAAAAAGATAACACACGAAATATTGCTTCAATAATGCTGGCTATTAGAGACGAGTTGAATTGTTTCAAGGATGTGCCCCGTAACAATCAGCAAGAGCAGGAGGGATTTATTATTGGAACGTAGCAAAGAAAATGGGTGAGCGGCTGAAAATCAATATTGCTTCAATATTGCTGGCTATTACAGCCCAGTTTCATAGTTTCAAAGTTGGTTGAGTAACAATCAATTGCATGCATGATCGTTATAGAAGGCCTATCGCACCTGGTATTAAAATGGAGAAATAGGCACTTCAGCCACTCTGAAGATAACAGTGGTGCCCTCAATTGAAAACGCTATTAACACCAGTGGTTCAAAGGGAGGGGTATCAGGGATGGAATAATCAGACCACACAATGGGTGGAAATTCGCGGGTGGTGTCAGGTTTACAGGACGACAATATTGAACTGCGTAACCAAAGAGTGGGTACCAGTGGGCAGGTGAGCAGAGGCGGAATTGCAGCGCAAGAAGGGTCTTGGGCAGCAAGTCTTGGGTGGGGGGATTGCTAGAACAGCGTATGTTAAGCCGGAGTCAGCAAGTTGTGAAATAAACTCCAGATGTAAACTGATTTTCAAAATGAACGTGCATTTTATTTCCGCTCTTGTCAATTTTAACCAGAAGTGTGACGGCATGAGATTCGACAGCCAAACCATAAGAACTTAACTCTAAAACAGTCTTCAGTGGCGCTAGCTGTGCAGCCAATCATCTGTATGCTTAATTAAGGCCGAATGGAAAAAATCTTAACTGTTGCGTCTTTGAGGAATGGAAGCATTTTTGATGGGGGGATTTAGGCTCTATAGTGGATCAACACGTAGGTCATTATCGCCAATCTTAGTCGCAGTGCAGTGGTTCGTATTAATTATATATTGAACAAACCCCAAATTTTAGATCTTATCGTTCATCTGCGCCTTTTGCAAAAATGAAAAAAAACGGAAAGGAGGATTGACTCATCGCCACCTGACATGTATTAATGTGTTTACCTTGGAATGAAGAATGTAATTTGAGAGCTTCAATCACAAATCGATTGTAGTTAGCTTTTATTGCTCAGTTTTGTTTTGTTCATAATTGATCGAGTTTATCCCATTCCTGATCCTTTGACAGTCGAACGTCACATTGGTTGTTAGAGCCATTACGGGGGGGGGGGATGAGGCTTAATGGCGCGTCGACAACTTGGTCATTAGCACCAACCTCAGTCACAGTGCAGTGGTCCGGGTTGCCACTGCACCACACATTACGGTGTCAGATATAAACTCCATACCATAAGTCCCTAAAATCCAGTTTTCATATCAGGCAGTACGAAAAACTAAACACTTTACAGAATAAAATCCCGGCAGTGAGTTTTAAAGGAGCATTCTAAACCTATTCATGCCATTCACAACTGTTGCCCTTAGTACTAGAGGTATTAATACCGAAAGGGGGTTTAAAGGGTTAAGTTTCATATACCAAAATGTATCCTCTTTCTTCAGCCAACCTCTAACAGCCATGGAAATGGCCTAACCAACCAAGGTTACCTCTCACGCCAATTTTAGTAGTTAATTTTCACATCCGAGCAAAGTCAATACAACATAAGCATAATATTAAGTAATAGTTATTGGTTAAAATCGAGTGATTATCGATTTTTAACCAACGGGTGCGATTATTGGCTGGCTCGAGTATGCAAATAGGTCGAGAATAAATTTCCATATGTGAGGGAGTAGGGATTGAAGGACATTATGCCGACATTCTGGCAAGGTAAGTAATTCTTTTTGTGCTTTTGTAGTTTGAGAATTGTTTCAAATCACCAGTAATAACCTAATAGGTGTATCAGTAGGAATGAAGGTAATTCCATTTTAGGTTGTGGAGGGGGGGGGAGAGAAGAGTTAGACGGAGGGAATAAACTTGGAATGAGCCAGCCAGACATGTGAGCGTTAGCAGATAAAGGATTTCATTTGGGATATCCCGGCAAGTTACGTAATTCCTTTTGTACGTTTCATTGCGTTACGGTTTTCGACGCTGTATAATTTTGGCTGTGGTGTGTACATTCTCGTCGCGTGATCTGGAAGTGTCAAAAGTGTGGGTTATCGGCAAAAGTGTGGGGTAACTTGATAACCTACACTTTTTGCAATGACACACACTTCCGCTCATGGTTAATGGGATTTAACCTACAGAAATTTAGCATGGCATTGAGTTAGCGTGACGTCACAGCTGTGGAATAAACTACGATATACAGCATACACTGCTTTCACATGTGTGGTTTTTGGACATGCTGTTGAAAAGAAACTTGTAAATTTCTAGGATGAAAAAAAAGTTTCCAATCCATTTAAGGTCCAAGATTTGTTGCTTCTCTGTATCTATATGTTAGGGTAGGAGTAATTTAGAAAAGTTCAAAACACTGACTAATATCACGCACAAGAAACGTTTTATTTCAACACAGCGTTTCAGCGTTAAATGTCAAACACGGTCATCAGTAAAGTATGCTTAGTCCTTCGCATGACAATCAGCGTTCTTATTGTTTCTCTTAGCTTCAATAGTAGAACAACTGCTTTGCAAAGAATTCTGCCAATAACTCAGTAGCAGATTTTCAGATAATTCTAAGGCGAGGTTTAATCTCGGCTTAGAAAAGGTGAAACAGCAATCATATACACTAAAAATAGCTGAAAGTGGGTGATTTATGCATAATGATTTACGTGGTTTCTTGCTACAATCATTATATAGTAATTGGAAATTTTGTACGGGATATAAACACTCAATTTTTGTATGGGATATAAACATGCAATTCGCACAGCGACACGCGTGTAACAAGCGTTTAAGTAATACTGTAAAATTGCATAAGGCACTTAAAGGGTTTAAAGGGTTTAACGAGCGTTAACCACTCCTGGTCATCTGCCCGAAGCCCTAAGGCCCTATGTCTGCATAAGGCACTTTGTACCATAGGCAACAATTTCGCAAAATTGCCGGAACAATGGCAATAAGTGTATCCAAAAAGCCTGATCTAAATTATGGAAAGTTTGGTCATGACTTTATCTTTGTTGGACGTATGCTGATTCACGGTCATGTGGCAAGCCACTGCTAGGCGTGCTTGCAGGCTTAACTTTGCGAAATATCTGTAGACTTTCTAATATAGGCATAAACAAAACGTAGCCACTCATACTTTTGCATGAGTGGATTGGATTGTTTGAAGCTGTTTGTACTATCACTACAGAGGAAACAGGATTTTTTTTCACATCCAAGTGATACAGTCATAATCATGATTATCAATCAGCTTGTATGCGCAGAGATGTATGTTAATATGGTGTGACATTTAAGTAGTAAGACCAATACACCAAGTTGAAAACAATAAAAGCCACTGGAAACGCTATTTTGGAGAACGAGTCACAAAATGATGCCAGAGATTTTGGCTGCTTTACATGATTAGTGCCTTCTTTGTTCAGCATTGGAATCTCTACGTCCAAATTCTCAGAGGATTTGCCAACCTGCAATTACAAAATAAATAAATATTATTAGCAGGTGTTTACCAATATTTTTGTGTTTGGTTCCCTTAAAGTAAGAGGTAAAACACTTGTACGACACTGTAAGCTTGAACTGTTATATTTTCTAGCCTTTATACTGGAAATTTAATAAAACTGCAAATTGTAACAAAAAACAGGGAGAGATATACATTAAAGGTTAATACGTGAAATTTAGCAACACAAATTTTACATGAACAAAATCGTGGCAAAAGTAGGAAAAAGATATATTAGACGTACATCCTTCTTAAGTTTAAATTTTAGCTTTGCAACAAAAGGGATAATTATGCTAGGATTAATAGGATCAACTGCATGTGACATCCAACATGAGCACCGAGTCTATATGCAGGACCCCTCTCTTCTCCAATACAGTTGGTTGAGAAGAGACTAAGGCTTGGTCGTAGGTCCTTATTACCTTTGACACTAAGCAACCACGCCGTTCTCCTCGAGGGAAGAGCGTATACAGCTAGGAAACTTGCCTGAAACCTTCATACGTGGTGCATAACAGAGTAATCGAGCTTATCAAATTTTTAGATTATATGTCGGTCTGCCTGTATGAACCATTCCTTTCGAACCCATAGTGCGATTCATTTTACATTTTGCACATTAATTGTATGGCCTCCTTGTAGATTTCAATGCGTAAATCCGTGCTGTTAAGCAAGTGGTATTGGGTATATTTCCTTTCAAATATCAAAATTATTTCTATATATTTTATAGCCTCTTTGTCGATTCAAATTCTCAAAACATTAGTGTTAGGCAAGGGATTTTCGGAATTTTGACTTTCAGACATCAAAATTAATTGCATATTCATTGTACGGCCTCTTTATAGATTTAAATTTGCAAATCAGGCGCGGGTTGATGGTATTTTGACTTTCAAACACAAAAATTAATTGCCTATTCATTGTATGGCCTATTTGTATATTTAAATTTGCAACTCAATAAAGTTAAGCAATTGGTTTGGGGGATAATGAATTTCAAACGACAGAATTAATTGCATACTCATTGTATATAATTATAAGTTCGCAAATAAATAAAGTTAGGTAAAAGTATTTGGGGATTTTGAAATCCATACATCTTGAGAATTAATCACATACATACAGATTCAAACCTATTTACGTTGCCTTTCGGAAATCGAACCCACGACCTTTGTATTAGAACGGCCAAGTTCCAACTGCTGAGCTAAACTGATACGCCCGAAATGAATTGTCCATAGGCAGCATTTAACACGTGCATATAAACATAGAAACATACATTATCCATTCGCCAATGGAGGGACGCATATTTGCCACGCCACACTCCAAGTGAAACGAATGGAACATTTACACGTGAAATAAGGGTTAAGGACGGAAAAACCAAAGGCTCAACAACTCTTGTTGAGCTTTTGGCTTTTCCGACCTTAATTAATCGCATATTCATTGTGTGGACTCTGCACATTTAAATTAGTAAACCAATAAAATTAGGCAAGGGTTACCGTATTAACTTCCTTTCACACATCAAAATTAATTGCATATTCATTTTTATTATTCATTTTATGGCATCTTTGTAGAGTTAAGTTAGCAAATCATTAAAGTCAGGTAAGGGTTTTAGGGGATTTTAACACTCGAACACGAAAATTGATTGTACATTCATTGTATGGCTTCTTCGTAGATTTAATTTCACAAATAAAAATTAGGGCAGGGATTTTAGGGATTTTGAATTTCAATCGTCAAAATTAATTGTATATGAGTTATAAGGCCTCTTTGTGGTTTTACATTTGCAAATCAATAATGTTTGGCAAGGGGTTTAGGGCATTATCATTTTCAAACATGAAAATTAATCATACTCTTGAGTCCTTCTGTCACGAACATCGGTCATTATTAGGGAAATTAGATTTGACATTTAAAATAATGCTTATAAGCACGTGTGTCATGTCATCGCTCTTAATGATTGCGTACAACTCTTTCATTGTTGCACCATTGTTGCTATATCATGAAGACTCACTGCTGCAATAATGAAACCGTTGTCTTACCACTTTTAAGAACTACGGCTAGGCGTGGGTTTCTAATTTACGTAAGTAAAAAAACGAAGTCGTGGGTTTCTTACTTACCGAAGTAAGAAAAAGAAGGACTTTGGTTCTTACTTAAGTAATAAAAAATACAACCACTGTCCATGTTTACGTATCCCAAATAGTTTCTTAAATATTATTAAACTATTTCACACTATAAATTAACAACTATTAATTTTTAAAATAATAAAAAAGAATACTAGGCATAGAAAACGAGGCCTTTGGTTATTACGTATGTAAGTAAATCTACTACCAGTAGCAAATGTATACGTAACAATGTTTACAAATCAATGTTTCCCAAATAAACATTTATTGAATCTGAAAAATGACTCGAAGGAAAGAGTTAAAATTGATTAAAATAAACAAGTAAGGCATTTATTGCAGTCATTGAGTTTTAAAAACGGAGTTGGAGCAGATAACATTTCCAGCCAACAATGGCTCGGTTACTAACAATTCAAATCCTTGTTGCACAAATATGTTCGACGATGGTTGGGCAACAATCCGCTAACACTGTCGCTTTATTGCAACAATGGCTTGTTCACTAAAGCTTCAACTCGTCGTCGTGCAAATATGTTACACGATGGCGTTCACAACAATGCGGTAAGACCTTCGCTTTATTGACCTCGTGGTTTAGCAACTCGGGAAAACAGCGAAAGTCTTACCCATTTCTTGCCGAACTCATCGTCTAACTGATACGAAGTCCACTAATACAACCCATACACCCAACATAATCACACAATTATGTATGTCAATTTACTTTTTTCTAGTCACTTGCCGTAAATACTTTTCCTATTCTTACCTTGATTGTAGTTGTTTTTTTCACGTTTACGTCTTTTTCTTTTCTAGCTAGACTGCTAGCTATTGCAAATTCAACTAATCCCATTGAAACAATGACGATGCAGGCTAACATCCACACATCAATCGCCTTGGCATACGATACAGCAGGTAGATGTTTTTGTGCCTGATCAAGACGTGTAGACAGTGTGAGCAAGGAAGTTAATCCCAGTGCAACTCGAGCCGGGATGCTATCAATGGGAATCCAAAATGATATCCACGAAAGCCCGACAATCAATGTCGTTGGGAGATACGATGTAACCAAGTGATATCCAAGGAGTCGTTCAAAGCGGACTCTTAGATCGAGGCATGAATAAGCTGTAAAAAAA
>JAHWFP010130392.1:0-14606 GCA_023313725.1 Lithobius niger
GGAGAGGTCTCTTGGAACTGGTCGGAGCAGTTGGACTAGTGGCTTCGTTTTGGTGACGAGTGGTACTCCATTCTGAACTGTAGCTGAGCTATTGGACCTGCAGCAAAGACTGGTTGGAACTTGTTGAAAGGCAGTCGTTTCGAGCGTTGCCAGTGCTATACTAAAGTGGGTGTTTGACGAGACATTCATGAACTAGCTAGCTGACGAGGTGGCTAGGCGTCGAACATTGGGACGTTCGTGTTTTTCGACGAGTTCCTTAGTGTAGTGATCCACCTGAGGCCCGTCTTTCCTTCTGGTCTCGAAGGTTAGGCGATCGATGACTGTGGATCATGAGGGTGTGGTGGTGGGGCAGAGACCACTACTTACAAGCCTGAGGATGACCCTTACTGGATGATGACTTGGATGATGACTTGGCATGTGGCTAAGTCCAAAAAATGGGACTTTGTACTGAGGGGATGGACTTGGTCTCGACCATCCCTGAATCAAAAGAGACCCGCATACTAGCCAAGCTCCGCAATGGTGGAGTTTGGCTTTTTTTTTTAACCCTTATGGTGACGGTTAACATCGCAATACCCAGAGAATTTGGCTAAGTCCAAGTCTTGCCAGACCCTGCAATGAGGCAGGGTTTGGCTTTTTTTCTGACCTTTTTTCATTACCCAATATGGTGACGGTTAACATCGCAATACCCAGAGAATTTGGCTAAGTTCCACCCAAAGAAAACCCCACACCCCGCCGTCACCTGAGACCTGGCATTCGTCGCGGTTTCAGGCTCGGATTGAGTACCTGAAGCCACGACGAATACCGGGTCCAGTGTCAGTGAGGTTTGGGGCTTTTAGTCTTTTCCTGAAAAGTCAAAGTCACAGTTAGGCAAAGGGAAAACATAATTCTGAACAAAGGTTACAAGGTTTATTCGGCGTTGGCTGTACAAAGCTATACAAGTTCAATGAAAATTCAGCCTAAAAATCGAGATCCAGGCGATCTTGATGCAGCTGCCAACAAGTTCGTCCACCGTGCCTTCTTCTCGAGCTTTCGTCCGTGCACACGTTCGTGCGACAAGTTGCGCACCACCAGATGGTCTCGTGCCGTTCCTGTCTGTACTTCCTGCACACCTGGCATCTGCGGCTCCTCGTACTCTTTTCGTGGCGATGACTGGTACCCAAAATGGCTGGAAGTCTTATGAGGCGTGTCTTGCGTACTCGGTTGATGAGTTGGTTGGCCAGCGATCTTCGGTAAGTCAACTGGGAGCGTTTGCCAGCCCTATCGAGGCCGCAGACGATGACCATGTTGAGCCTGGCATTGACGAGAATCTGGTTGAGCTTTTGGAAGAAAAGGTAGCGGTGCCATCTAATCGACCTCCTGCCGACATAGAACGAGGAGATGAGGTGATTGGCCATGTCCACGCCATTCATGGTCTCCGTGTAAGTCATGGCTGCCGGTGGACAAGTGACTAGGTGTTTCTGGCCCCCGATGAGTCTTCCGACGGTACATTTTCCGGCCAAGGGATCCACGTGGGTGCTGAGTAGAGGGACGGCCTTGGTGTCACACCAGATGCTCAGCAGTAGCCGGCCGCTCTGACGCAGGATACTGTCGCCACGTTCGTGCTCTTTCTTGAATTTGCGCAACTCCTCCGTGAACTCGTATGGCATTCCGGCAGCATTGGCGCGTAGGCTCCCGCATCCGAAGCTTCCTAGCTTGGTGTAGAGGACCTGAAACAGCAGTGCCGAAGTGAAGCGGTTGTCACAGACGATGGTGTAACCCTGGTTGAGGTAGTGGCGCGCGGTGTAGATCGTTGTGTGAGCCATCTTGTTGTTCTCGAGTTCCTTAGCGGGGTCTTGGGCGGGGTCAATGGCCATGTGGCGCTTTTTTCCAATGTGTGCCTCGTCGTTGAGTATGTAACCGTCGAACGGGTCGCAGAGAGTGAAGTGTTCAAAGCCGACCTTGATGGGCTTCTTGGGCTGGTATACCTTGATCTTGGATCTTCCAGTGTATGCAGTCATTGACTCGTCTATGCAGAGAACTGATCCGGGGTTCCTGCACTTGCGGAATGCCTGGTTGATAGCCTCCATCATCGGTCGAACCTTCATTATTGCGTCCATGTCCTCCTTGGCCTTCTGCTCTTCCATGGCTTGCCTGGTCGTGGGCGATGCAGTCTGGGGATCGGTACCAGTGAAAGACGGTTCTTCGGACAGCCGAAAGTTGTTCCAAATTTGATTGAACCTTGTTCTGGTCATGGTCGATCTGATGGAGTGGTTTCCCAGGTCTGGGGACGTGGACCAATACTGCGCCATCTCCGGCAAGTCGTTGTAACCCATGATTATCAGTATTCCGATGAAAGCCAGCAACTCGTCTTTCGTCAATGGTACCCAAGCGGGAGTGGGATGTGGTTTCTTCCGTTTCGGCGATGTTTGGCAGGCTTGCGTGGTTGTCGTTACTGCTGGGTCTTGGCTGGAGTTGGAGTTGGAAGTGGCCTCTGCTTGTTCCCCTGGCTGAGGGAGTTGCGACGATACGACCGTTGAAGGTGTCTCCTTGGCAGCTGGCTCTTGGCTAGAGTTAGCCCCTGCTTCTTCCCTTTGGATTTGCGCTGGCTGGATCGGCGACGTTGACGACGAGGACTCTGACTGGCTCCTGAGTGTCTTGTCCACCTCTGCACACATCTGCTCTAGCACCAACCGTCCTGTGCTCAGATCTTCTGGGGGTTTTGTTCTCGAGTCTTCTGGGGATTGTACTGGTGGAGCGCTTGGCTGAGACTGTTGTTGGCTGAAACGGTGATTGACATATTGGGTTATCCTGGCGTGGCGCATCTCCTGGAGGTAGCAACTTCGAGGAGGCAATAATCGTGTCCTTTTTTGCTCGGGTGGCTCGGGGAACATATTACTTCTGTAGATCTTGTCGTACAGTACTACTCGCCAGCGTCGTTTCATGGCTTCTAGTTTACTCGGTTCCAGTGACGGTGGCGGTGATTGTGGGGGTGGTGGCTCGACTACGTTGGCTGTCGTTGTGGTGGCTCTTTCTTCCTCCTCATCTGACGAAACGATGCAGATTATCTCCTCGGATTCCTTACTTCTGAATCTACCTGAAAGACCCCGAGGGAAGCGAACGATTCCTCTTTTGGTTCGTCTCATAAATGGCCGCGCCTGCGATGATGCGACTTTGGCTTTTGGCTTGGTATTTTGGCTGGACGACGAGACCGCCTCTGCTGGTGTGGGACGTAGTAGGACCGACCAACCGGGCTCATATGTGGGCAACGTCGCTTCTGATGATTGCCTTGGCATGGGAGTAGAGGTTTCTGTTAAGGTTCGAGGTCGTGGTGGGCTTTCTGGCCTTAGCGGTGGTGATGGACTGTCTGGCCTTGCTGCTTCCTCCTCACTGCTAGACGTCGTAAGGCAGGCGTCGGCATCGTCCTCTGACTCGGTTTCTTTTAGTTCGTCATCTAACTCATCCTCATCTGATTCTTGGCTGCTGCCTTCATAGTAGTCCTCATTTTCCTCGCAGTAATATGGGTAGTCTGATTCGTCCTCCTCCTCCTCGGCGACATCTGTTTCTGGCATTGGCGGCTGTGCTTGGCTTGACCCGGCTTCTTCCATGTGGACGTCTGGTTGTGGTATTCCCAGCTGTGGTTCAGTCGGAATTCCAGTGAGTGGCAAAAACTGGCAGTAAGTGATGTGGGGTGGTGATGGACGTGGCTCCCCTTGAGTCGAAGTCCCTGCATTGCCTTTTGGTCCTGGTGTGTTGGCTGACGTGACGTTCCGTGTGCTGCGTCTGGCATTGCTGGCCCTGTCGTCCATGAATTGGTTGGTCCTCCTTATGATGAAATCTGCAGTCTCCCCGAATAATTCCATGAAAAAATCCAACTCCTTGCTCTTCTTGTTGCATCTGCCAATGTAGCCCATTGGAGGTCCGGAGAAACCTTTCTTGTCCTGGTACTCGCTCAGCTCTTCCGTCCAAACCCGATGAAGTTGCCTCCGGTTCTTGCCGGCCCTAGACTTCTCTACTACGGCGTAGCTGGGAAAGTCGTCCATCGGCGCCTCTGCAGCCATCATCCTGTTTGCCCGCTTCTGGTCGAAGAAATGATTCACATGCGGCGGGTAGGCCATTATATACGGCCACGCCTGACCACTGCACATCGCTTCTGCTCAAATGTATGCAAGATCGAGAAGTAGTTGCCACATGACGCAACGTTGTGCAATATTGTGCAACACCCGCGGAACCCGCATCTGGGTGCGGGATAGCAGGATGTGATTGCACCACGCGGAAACAGCAACCGGTCGTGAAGGGCAATGGGCCTCAGATTGCCAGACACTGCAAGGGATCATCAATTGTGTGGCTTTCGATAAAGCCGCGTGCCGTTGTTGCGAACATGGTGTTTGGCATCGGAAATTAGGAGCACGGCGGACAAGCCCACGCCTTGCTGCCCGACATGCGGGTTCAAGACCAAAAAAACAAATAAGGCTGGAAACAACATGAGAAAGGAGTGGCAGGGTGGTAGTGGGATGTAGAATGGAATTTCCGAGGGAAAAGCTGATCAATGGACATGTTACATGGATCCCAGTTTGCTAGATGTTCCCGAGACAGTGTTGCCGAATGGATAGTGTCCGCGGCCTATCTTGAGTTCGCCGCGGAATGAACACAGATAATCGATTGTACGTTTTTGGTAGAAGAGTGCCTTGTTAATATCCCAGATGGTTACAGAAACAATGGCAGTCATCGACTAAAGTCGCCCCGTCCAGGAAGCCGTAGCCGCTCATAAAATTCTTGCAGGACTCTAAGATACACCGTGCACACAATCAGATCAGCCCAAGTACAGGGTAGCTAGCCCCAGAAGGTTATCTTTCGTGATAGATGAAGTCACTTCAAGGAAACTGAACGCATGGTTTTGTTCAAGGAAAGCTTGATAGAAAATGGGGGATGGGGTCGGGGGCTCGCTTCCAGACTAGACACTACAATGTTAGCCATCACATGACCTAACTTCGAACGAGCGCCACGCGCCATCAAGTGCCACCCCGAGGACCATCCGACTGGCACTTGGAAAAGTGGATGCCCTGTACGTAGAAAAGTACATTGGTGAGTGACTGTTTGCGTAAGAATCGCCACTAGCCATCGATGCCAGTTTTCCTTACACACTCATGTAGTGAAATTTCGTAATACCCTGTCTGTTTTCGCGATGCCTGAACTCGCCGCTCTTGGTATACATGCGCTAAATAGATTGTGAAGTTAATCGTGAAGCTAAATTGATTGTGAAGCATGTGGTCGGGAAACGAGACCCGCAGCTTCTTTCTCAGCCGGCCTTGGCTGCCTTACCTTGAAGATCACCGCAGAAGAGTTTAGTAGATAACCCTGTTATGGTGATATCATTCGTTCATCATAGTTGGAAATAACTAAACCTACAGTATCGTACTTTCAAGTCTGCACAAAAATAAATGTCCTCTGACGATAGTGCACAGGGAATATAAAATGATTTTTTTGCTGCTCTCCTCATTCATTACAAACCGAAGTTTGTAACATTATTGAGCTGAGCTGAGTTTACTTCCAATACTATTTACAACAACAACAACAACAAACAAACGAAAGTAACGATACCCGCACGAGACAAAAAAAAGCAGAAGCTCACACGTAGGTTGGACAAAAAAAACTAACGCTCGAACAACAAGAACTACTAGACAAGTTACTCCGTACGCCAGTTGATGTCCTCAACCCAACCATCCCGAAATCGAGGATTCTTTCAAACTCCTCCACCCCCCCTCCCTGCTCCCTCACTCGCCTCCACCGCACTATTTCATGGGTTCCCATCAACCCCTTCAATGCGTCTTCCTTTCAACTGTTGGCCTGTTAAACCGCCATCCCTCTCTTTTCTAATATTGACAAATGTCCTGTCCGAGTAGTCCCTTCAATCCGAGGCCTTACGTAAGACCAGGTTCCAAGCATCCCTTTTCCCTGGAGAACAAGAAGAGGGTGGCAGAAAATAGCCCTCGTCCACTCTTCCAACCAGGTTGAAGGTCTCTCGAGACTTTTGGGGGAGAAACCAACGTGGTAAGACCATTACGGTTTCGGGAGGGAAAAAACCGGTGGGGGGGGGGGATTTGAAGATTCGATGGACGTTATCGAAAGAAAAAAGAAGAATGAAAAGTGCTGTTGGATGTTCGTTTCTAAATTGCTACCAGATCAATCCTTCAGTCCAACGATCTGTTTGCTTTTTCTTGTCGCGAAACTCGATGGCGAGCCTTTGTAAAGACAGTCAATGACCAAATCAACTGTCTGGGAACGAAGGGGAAAGTCTTGTGTGTTCGTGTTGCTGTCAGCCGAGGAAAGAGAAAATGGACGATCGTTCGTAAAGACGATCGTAACGACAATGGCGGACCGGCCAAAGATATCGTAATTCAAGGCTAACTCCTTCTTAAAGGGTCATAAAATTACTTACACTTGTGCATTCAATAATCATCTTTTTTTTTCAACTAGTGAGGAAAATAGGCCGCATCCATCAACATACTCCAGAACCGGAGCCTTTTTAAGAAGGAAGGAAGGTGGAAAGCCAGCATAGTAATGGAATTAGTATTACACCTCTTCCCTCATCAGCTTTCAGCCTGCCCACCCTAATGGGGAATCATAGTTGGTTTCTCCCATTCGTTCTTAATACGGTCCGACTTTACTATACCTTACTTTTCCGAACGTCTCCCAGACGAACTATTTGGGTTGGCAAGAAAGTGTCTTTACTTATCCACTTTTAAAAAACTTTGGACAATTAGAAATTAAAAATTAAAAAATTTAAAACAAACTCGTTTGATGTTTCAGGCAAGATTCAACTAAACCGAAGTCAAAACGGGAACGGAACACAAAGAAGCTTTCCTGGAAGATTTCAGATACCACACTGTCCAGTAGTATTTGGTCTACATGAAACATTACTGCTGTCCTTTGAAAATGAAAATGTCGAATTAGTGCCCTTTTCAATTGCTAAGGTTACCTCGGGACGGAAAGGAACAATTTTGCTTGGATCTTCTACATTCCACAATCGACACGAGTACGAGTACACTTCCGAATCCTTCTCTTTCTACTTCTGAATGCGCAAAGACGGGCCGAGGCAAGGAATGAAAACGAAGTATTAGTTTACCACAGTACGTTAAGCTAATAAGCAGTGTCTACCTGGATTACTGAACGGCATCAAAATGGCAACGAACGGAAAGGAGACCAATCAATTTGTAAGACTGGGCCAATAATAATAGACAAGTGTGCGTGTGGCTGTGTTTAACTGATTAGCGTTAATTCCAATCTAACTGGCTTTCAGTTGTATACCAATAATTTATAGGACTGTGGGGAGGAGAACTTGTAACTCTAAATAAACCCTATTGAAACCCTACATTCATTCCTATTAGTTCCATCCGAGTTTTCAGAGGACGCCTTGCGTTCCATCTGGTAATTTTTGCTCGTTTGTCAGCCCAAACCTAAAGTAAACTATACCACGCGCCATGGCTGTTTGCTGTGACGTGCACATCACGTGAATGGGCTAGTCCAATCAGACGGCCAAACAGCCGTTGTTCTCGTTCGTCATTGGCTAACTCATGGTGACGTCACGGCAAACAGCCATTGCGCATGGTTTAAATTACAAGCTAAACTAAATAATATTTAAATACTAGCTGGTTTCGTTTAGTTTAGTTTCATTTTAGGCTGAAAACTGAGTAGAACTTTCCACATAAAACTCATGGCGCCCTCTATAAACTTAGACGGAACTAATAGGAATGAATCTAAGACGTTTCAGTAGGGGGTCTCAGTCATAAATTCTCCTTGCCCCACCCCTATAAGTTCTTGGTTGTACCAGTTTCAAAATACATTACTCAAGAACTTAAAAACAACTAAACAAAGCAATGTATTTTTCCCCCTTTGTATTCCTTTCTTGTTTTTACGTGGATTAAGTTAAACCTTGCCACACAAAACTTCATAAACACATGCCTACTTTTATTGGTTAAGTTTATAGTATTCTTCAATGGAGTGGTCAAAATCTTACATTATAAACCAAAGTCTCATAGCAGAAATGAAGCAACCGCAACGTCCCCCAAAAGGGGAACAATGAAAACGTGAGAGTGTGTCAATTCTTTGGCTTGGAGGAAACTGGGACGTTGTTCCCCTGAAAAAAAGTTGAAATTGGCACATTGTTGCCTCGACTAACAATTTGCTCTGCGCGGTCATCGCAAAGGCATGTCTTAAATGACGTCATGGACGAAGGACAGTTATTTTTTCGCACGCTACTGGGAATGGGGAGGGGCCTGGACGGAGAATGCCCGTTGGGTGGGGCAGTTCTTATGTTACAGCCACTATTTGATTACGACATTGCTTTGCGGAGGAAGACAATTGACGGAAAGTCAGCACCGAGCAAATACTGGGAAACAAGCACGGGTCAAACAAATCCCCGGGCGAAGCCGGGTACGATGCTAGTGGAAAAATAAATATAAAAACATTTGAATGCATAAGGTTTCACGGAACACTACGGAACATTGTGGTATCTGAAACATTACAGGAAAGCTTGTTTGCACTCCTTTCCTGTTTTGAATTCTTCAACACCTTACGTTAAATATCAAACGAGTTCGTTTTTGTTTTCTAGTTCGCGGTACTTTGTCACACAACGACGTTGTTCAGAACTCTTTTTTATTTTCAGTAATGTGGAGGTCTACAAAGGGAAGTTTAGCCACTAACCAGGTAGAAGCAAATTTGATGCGAAGCGACGCGTTGCTACGTGCCTACAAGCTCAAAATTATTGCATTCAAACCGTTTGTGGTACACCATCCAGCATCGCCACGCAGCCGCGAGTCTCCAGTCTGGTTAGGGCTTAAAGGCCAAACCAGACTGGCTGCTCGCGGCTACATTACGACGCGATGGTGTAAAAAAGACGCCAAAATCGATCAATAAACGCAACACCAACCAGCAATATGATTGGAGCAATTTTGACCTTGTAGACACGTAGTAACGCGTCGGTTCGCACGAAATTTTATTCTGTCTGGTAAGGGCTTAAAGCCTAACCATACTGGCTGCTCGCGGCTGTATGGCGTCGCAGGATGGATTACCAAAAACGTCAAAATCGGTCCATAAACGCCACACTCACTACTTGAGTGCAGCACTTTTGACCTTGTAGGCACGGAGTAACGCATTGCTTCGGACGAAACTTTCTTCTATCCACTTAAGCCCTAACCAGACTGGCTGCTCGCGGCTGCATGCCGACGCAGTATGGTGTAAAAAAGACTTCAATATTCATCCTTAACGCAACACCAACCACACGATTACTGCAATATTGACTTTATAGGCACGTAGTTACGCACAGCTTCGCACGAAATTTTCTTCTGTCTGGAGAGGCCTTTAGGGCTTAAGAACTTTTCTTTTCCGTGCAGCAGTTTGCCAAATGCCTATGTCACACGTGCTTCAGTAGAACTACACGACCAAAAGAAACAACCTCCCGGCAGAATAATAGAGAGAGAGCTCCGAACCGTACTGCAAAAAGATGGCTGCGATTGCCCGTATTCGTTCACGTTGCTTATCATTGTTATCGTCAAGGTTTTATTGACAATCGAAATGATTAAACCAAATCTGCTGGCTGTGTATTAGTTACTTTAACTGCTTGGAGCCTTGTGGTCTTAGTTAAATCTACCATAACTATTATGACGTGGCCGTGTTTGCAGTAGATCAAATTCGGCGGGAGCGGCCATCTTGTTTCTGCAACCGAGCCAGCACCTCTTGTTGTAATGCGCGAATCGAGGAAGAGATATGCATCCGATACATGCAGCACTGCAAAGTGCTGCTAAACTGAACGGGCAAAAGAAAACAGCCATTTAGTGAATTGCTTTAGCACTGCGAAGAAAAGAAATGAACGGGGGTGAGACAGTTGTATTACAACAGCATATGTGGTAAGAAATGATAACAAAATGAAACTGTCGAATTCTTACTTAAGATTGTGTAAAATGCTGCATCTAATGGTTTTTAATTATTGTTTTTTTTTTTATATAAGAATTGAAAAAAAAAAAAACCTGTTGAAATAAAGAAGTGTAAATCGTCCTGTGGACTTAAAATGTATGGTCGGGCAACTTTTGGACTAGCTGATTTTTCTGATGCACCAGATTTTCTTAACTGATTTTAGAAAAGCTCGACCTCATGTTTGTAACACTGAAATTAATATTAGATTACAAACAAAAACGTCAAGTGTGCCGTAAAAAAGGGGTTATATGATTGAATTTTCACTTGTTAAAATGTACTCGGATAAAAATTGATGATTTTTAATTGAAATAATCAAATGTACAATTGAGAAAATTGCATCTGTTTAAGTGTTGTTGTGCTTTACGTTTTAAATATATGATTCGTAAAGCACAACAGCACTTAAACAGATGCAATTTTCTCAATTGTATATTTGATTATTTCAATTAAAAATCATAAATTTTTATCCGTGTACATTTTAACAGGTGGAAATTCAATCATTTAATCCCTTTTTTTATGGCACACTTGATGTTTTTGATTGTAATCCGTGTACCTTTTTTACGGCTATGGCGTCGCGCTACAAAGGTTTATGCATGCAGTCGATTGTTGCTGGCCACTTTGAAACAATTCAACTCAGCTCTGAAAGCCTGCATCTACGAAATAAATACGCAATTCTATCGTTTTTAGTGCCAATTTCGATGGCCTCGAAATTCGCAACACAGCTTAGTTTGGTTTAAAAATATATGCGTTTAGCTGAAACACTGATTCTTTCAATTCAATTTATTTATTAAGGGTTGTGGCCCTGAGCCATGCACCCTGTACTATAGCTAATTACAAATTACAAACGCAACACTATTACTACTTAACAACTACACCGATTAGTCATTCTTTCATTTTACCGTTCACAATCAACTTTTTAGCAAAGACATACCACGTGCACGAATAATGAATCTGTAGTTTGCTTAGTGGCTTTGTTCCCTAATTACAATGGTTAAAACAATATAAAACAATCAAAATGATCGTTTAGGATCCCGTAACTCCGGAATGAATCAACCAATTGAAAAAGTGGTCTCTGTAAGGTTGAAGCCCAGGGAAATTTCTGGCTCAGATCATGTTTCAGATTTTAGGTAGGTGCAGTAGTTTTTTTCTGAAACCGTGTCAGCCAAGAACAAGAACAACAACAAGTGAACAGTTTTCAAATTTACGTGTGGCTTCCTACGTTTACTCTTGCACGGAATTGCATAAAAGTTGGTGTAAAGTTTGGAAAAGTTGCTATCTGCTAACTGGCCAAGGTTGGTCGAAATATATTGAATAGAAACGGAGAAATTAATAGTTTTAGTTTTGCTGGAGAGAGGACTTCAATCATATATATACACGGGTATATATAAAATTTTCAACACCATTTCAGTTGTCCGAAACAGGTCAACAATCAGTTTGTCGAATAAATGTGCATCAACAACTTTCAAAATTAAAGTTCAGTTCAGTTTAGTCCGGAGCTTAGGCCCACATGGGTCGCCAGCTCCACCGATAGCTTAAATGCTAAATTAACAATTCATCACAGAATTGGAAAATCCTAACAGTCGCAACCACAATAAAAATAATAATTCTCCAATCAAGGACAATCAGACATACCTAAACCCTACTCAAAGGTAAATCTACTCAGAATTTCTTCAAACGATCATCACCTTAGTTGCGACAAAAGCGCAGGACTGCCGTAAGGGTCTGCGTTTTAAATCCTGACATATAAGAGACTCATCAAGGCGTTTCCTCACAAAACCAGACTCACAGGTCATACAAAGCGATGATTAAATTTTCTCCACATGCTTGCTTTGTATGACCTGTGATCCGGCTTTGTCAGGAGACCCCTAAATCGTATTGCTGGCATATAAGGCTTTGTGTCCAACAGGGAAGTTACCGCCAATCTATGTACAACCAGCACTCGCACTCCAAAGGGAAATGCCAAAAGGAAATGCTCCCGTATACAGCCCAGCAATTTCCTTTTGGCGGGCTGTACTGCACCACACGGGCAAGCTAGTGAGGCCAGCAGGTTTAACTCACAAGCGTGTCCACGAAGTCAAACATGCCCAGTTCGCAAGTGGGACAACAACACCACACTACTCCACTCCAACATAACCAACTGATGTGGCCGTTCCACAGAAAGATGAATTGCAGAAATATCCCGACCTCGCTTTTCACCAAGCTGTTCCTCAAGCTATAAGCTTGAGCCACTGACTCAGTTTCAAACTAAGTCACATAAATTTCTCCAAAATATAATGAAGAATTTTTCTCCTGAGAGGAAACCTACGTCTGTTTATTTATAACTGTACACAAGACATTCTTGGAGGATATCTGTTAACCGTTTTGGCACAGAAGCCAAAAACAGTTATTTTGAGATTCACTCGTAGAAAGATAAGAATGTGTATTTTCTTATCTGTATTTCAAAAACCAGACCATGAAACAGTCAGTGATGTGGTAACTTTGAATCAGGTCATTTTGGTCAGTGGGTCAATGGGTCAGTGGATAAGTGGTTCAGTCGGGAGTCACTGGGTCGTGGGTAATGCTCAATGACCCAACTAACCACTAAACAAAATCACGACCTAATAACTGACCCAAAATCACGACCACCAAAGACCCATCTTTCCTTTTAATTTCCCATGTGCCCCGAAACTATTGTGAATGCAGCTTTAACGAAAAAAAAAGGCCTTGCCAAAATAAGCTCCTGTTTATTTTGCCAAAAAAAAAAAAAACGTGGTTAAAAAACCAACTCGAGTCGATCATGTTTCTTAACATTTTTAGTAATGGATGTGCCTTTGACAAAGAGCGCAACAACACGTTTTAAGAAGGAGGTTTTCAGAGCAGCAGAATAAATTGCGACTAGACTGTTGTTCATAAATATCATTCCAGACACATCAAGTAGTCGAAAGTTGGGGCAATATTTGGCAAACAAGCCAAGGGTGTCGTTATTTCCGGCAGATATGTACAATTCTTCCAGGCGTCCTTGCTTTGCCAGAGCTTCTATTCCCGTACGGGTGATGATACCGCGATTCAATTTGATATCCAATATAGTCAGTGATGGCAGAATTGCTAATTGGGACAATCCGCTGTCAGATATTGTGGATTCGACATCAAACCCGAATATGCTTTTGACTACTTTCAGTTTCTCGCAGCACTCTGTCAGAATGAGAACCAAATCGTCGGTGATTCCGGCAAAACTCAAATGTTCCAGATTTCTCATTGCTCCGATAAGGGCGTACCACATTTCCAGTGGGGTGGCAAGGTCCATGTCACGGAATTTGACCATTTTTACGTTCTTCAAGCACTTCAAACAAAAATTAAAAGTGTTAACAAATGTTGGTGTGCTAAAATATAAATGAAGTTCGACGAGGTTATTACTGCTTGCCAACAGACTTTGAATCAGTAACACGTCCACTGAGTTAAATGCCATGTAAACGAACAGCACTTTAAGATTTTTACATGGCATGAGTGGGCATGGGAGGATTCCGAGTTCCAAAGGGAATCCCAGGGCGTAATGCATGTAGCAAGTTTCCACATTTGGGAGAAGTGAAAATAGTTCTCGCCAATCCTCTATTTCTCCCAAATTGTCGGTAATTTCCAGGACTTTGAGTGTTGGAGAGAAATGGCGTAGTGCACTCAATAGCAACTGAGGCGTCATCGTATCGGAACGAAAACAAAACCTTAATTCCTCGAGGCAGACACATCGATTCATGAGCTGGTGTAGGTGGAGTGAGTTCATGGAACCCCTAACACGAAACGTCTTAAGATTTCTGTTTACATTGTCAATATGAAATCCTTCACTACAATGTTGCAAAGATAAAGATTCCAAGACTTCGCAACATTTAAGAAAACGAGATAAGGAGCTTCCTTTACATGCACAGTTAAATAGGGTGACACTTCTTAGCTTTCGACAACCTTGCGACAAGCGCTGGAGCGATGTTTGAGTAACTGGAATCCTTACAAGTTTGATGGCTTGTAAATTAGGGCAGTATTGTCCTACTGCCCCTAAACATGTGCTAGTAACAGATACTTTATCTACTTCCTCGTTTTGCAAGTCATAGAATGAATAACAACTTCGTTCTCGTGATAGAGTAAGCTTCGTCAAGTATGGGCCACAACGAGCCAAAATGGCTGACAGAATCGAGTCTGTCAGTCGCCATCTACCAGTCATTGGGACTTTGTTTACTTCTAGAGGATCGAAGATTAACAGTTTTCTACCAGTCCACAGTTGACCTGTACCAACCCACCGCCACCTCTTGCAGACACGTTCAGTTCTAAAGCGCTGTTTTATGTCTAAAAAGTTAAAAATGTAATCCAAGATTTCATCAGGCAGTTTGTGGATAGGAGCTTGGTACTGCACAACTGTAGATCGACATTGTGGCTTCTCTAAAGATAACATATTATGACTTGCTCGTTCCAGCAATACTGCTGATGGCCGTTGTGGTACCTCTAAAGGTAACTTCTTACCATTACTTCCTGGTTCCTGCGCAAATGTGGATCGTCGACAGTTTGGTTTGGCTAAAGGCAACTTCTTATTACGTCCTTGAAGACAGATCGGGTGTCTTCTTGGCTTCATAACACAAAACTGCTGTTTTTTGCACACCAAATTTTCTGATGACGCTTCCATAACACTGGAAAGGCATGTC
>JAHWFP010130394.1:0-11499 GCA_023313725.1 Lithobius niger
ACTTTGTTTTGATCAACAGTCAAGCTCAGGGAGATTATTCCAAACCCAAATTTGTTGCTCTTGCATTCTATTTGCGGTAGAATAACTTACTCCAGTGTATTCTGCAGTAGCCTTTAATGAATCCTTACTTTTCAAGGTACTGTTGGGGAATACATCTTGCTGATATTGACGCGCAACGATTAGAATTACTTCCCTGGCTTGACTGTGGGTAGCTTTTCCTTGACGAAGTTAAGAACGTGGAGTGGCTGCCACTTTTTTCAGCTCTGTCGGTGCGTCTTGCTGCCAGTACAGCTCACTCGATAATTTGCATTGCATCATGGGAGGACTCAAGAAAGGACGCGACCATTATAGTGTTAAAATGTCTGGTATGAAGTCAAATAACAACAGGTGCCCTTGTTAGTCAGCGTACTGGTCGGTGAGATGATGATCAAAATGTCCAAGAGATTACCATTTGTGAGGCGTATGTAACTAGACACTTAATAAGTCTCGATGTAAATAAGGCACCAGGACCTGATGAAATACATCTAAGATTCCTAAAGGAATATGTTGGACTGTTGACAGTGACACTGACCCATATTTTCAATGTTTCCCTGAGGACAAGTATCCTTCCGTAGGGTGGAGAAATGCAAATATTTTGCCCACTCTTTAATGATGACAAAAAGTCCCTTGTTACAAACTATCGACCGGTTAGTTTGACGGCAATTTGCCACAAAATTTTGGAGGGTTTTGTACAGGGACTCCTCCTGGATTATCTTGGTGAAACTGACTTTCTCAGCCGGCATCAACATGGTTTCCAAAACAAAATGTCATGTTTTACAAACATGTTATTGGCAACAAATGAGTGGGTTGAAGGAGTGGACAAAAAAAAACTCTTTTGATTGTATTTACCTTGATATTAACAAAGCTTTTGACATGGTGTCTCATGACATACGTTTAACTAAGGTTGCAGGCACTGGTGCTTGTTGACTGGATACTGGATAGGTTTCCTACGTGGAAAACAACAACGGGTTCAGGTAAATGGAAACTATTCTGAATGGAAACCTGTAACCGGTGGAGTACCTCAGGGCTCAGTGCTAGGGCCACGCCTTTTCTGGTGTACATAAATTATCTTGATGCTAAAATAAAGAACTCTATTATTAGCATGTTTGCTGATGACACCAGACTGGGGAAGGTTGTACACAGGAGAGAAGATGAGGTTTAGCTGCAAGCAGACTTAGACAATGCGTATGAGTGGATGAAAGAAAATGAGCTTAACTTTAATACTACAAAGTGCTTTTTTGTAAGATTCAGACCTGCGGGTTTTGGAGAGTACAGGGTGGTAGATGAAAGGGTGCAGCTAAAAAGGGGTAGAAGAGATCTGGAATTGTTTGTTACTTATTATTTACATATGTCCGAACACTCCAGCATGTTTAAAAGAAAGCGAATGCAGTGCTTGACATGCTAAAGCGTCACTTCACTGTGAGAGATACAAAGTCATCCCTCCTGCATTACTTAGCTTCAATTTGGCAACTATGGTTATGGACGGATCTGTTAGAACGACTTAGGAAGTTAAATCTGCATTCCTTGGCTGGCAGACGGAAGCACGGTGCACTAATCGAAACTTACAAGATTGTTAACGGGAAATACATATTGATCCGCATTTGATTTTTGACATCTGGCGTAGAAGAAGAAATGGTGTTCGTCTAGGCCAGGAATTTTCTTGAACGAATGTAGTGAAATACTCTTTTGGTCGTCGAGTGGTGGCAGACTGGCATAAGCTGTGAAAATTAGTGGGAGCATAATTCTTTTCAAGAAAGGGGCCGATGCTGTTATTGACTTTTACGAAGTTTATTAAACTCTCAATTTTGCACATCCGATCAGGGCAATAAGAGCTACATAGCTCATCTCTCCCTGCTTCTTCGATTCGATTTGATTTGATTTGAAATGTACACCTCCCTTTACGCCCCCTGCTAGAAAACGTATGACCACATTATTTTTATGGGTTCATTCACAGCCACTCATTACACTGGCATTATCATTTCATAGACATGCATTTCAGCGACAATCATTTCACAGACATATCATTCAACAGACACAATCATTTCACAGCCATTCATTTCAGTCATGCATTTCAAAGACATATCAAAAGCGAAATTAAGCAACTTTTTTAATTCCCTAATATTTTAATTTTATTTCTAACATTAGTGCTTAGGCTACCCACCAAATATAAAATTTGATAACAGCTGGTTTCACCAACAATGAAATCCGTGTGTAAAACAGTCTTGGAGGGGTGGGGAGAGGGGGAGGCATGACGAAAGGAAATAAAGGACAAGGACGAATGTAGAGGGAAGAATGAAATTGAAAGAAACCCATTAGGTGTCTAGATCTTCACAACGTTCTTCCAAGTCCTCCGCCTTTGGCGGGGTAGACTCTTCACTTCGTCGATAGCCTCAGACCAAGGCTACCTTCATCTTCTTCGGCTTGCAGGTTTTTCATGGGTCGCTCGTTCTCATCATCGTCGGTAGTCCTTCGTCAACCTACCAGCCTCAGCCTTCGACAACATTGCACCGTTGGGTTCCTTGCAGCCGGCCCCTATGGCTGGCCCTTCATCTGCTTCCAGCTCTTCTATACGGTTACCTCTCGGCTATCCTCCACCCTTCACCTGGCCTTTGGCCTTCGTCTGCCAAGCTCGGCAGCACTCTGTCGTTGTTAGAAATAGGGCCTCAAGCACACTGCTTCGGAAAGTCGAACATGCAGCGTGACATACTACACAGAAGATCAACATGGTTTCTGCTGCACATTCGTTCTGTGCCCCGTCCTTCTGTCAGGACATTGCCTCTGCTCCTAGGCATCTTTCGTCATGATGACCATCTTCATGTCATCGTTGGATACACCTGCGCCCTTCGTCATTGCGGACTACAGCATGAAAGACACGCTTCGGCAATGTACGCCTTTCGTTTTTGGTATCTTCAGGGAAGATCAACTTAGACATTGCTGATATTTTTATGTCATAATGCAGGCTCTTTGTACCTCTCCGCATCTCACTGCCTTCATCTTGGTATTCATTACGACCCCTGCTTTTCTGGGATGCCGTCCTGTTTTCTTGCTGCAGTTGACCCCTTGCAGCTGCAGATTGTTTCGTCGCTGTCTTTCGCCATTTGTCCGCCGTCACTACATTTAACCTTTTGCTTTTGACACTTCCTCTTCTGGGCTGCTTTCTTCACTGTCGTCTGTTAACAGCCAACCCTCTTCCGCCAACATCCGCCAAAAAAAAAAAAAGACTGCTCCTCCCCCAGTCGCCCACCATCGTTGCACTTATAAGAAATAAGATTTATCAATCACGTCGATAGTTGAACCTTCGTCATTAGCCATCGTCCTTTGTCACACACACGGGAATGGACTGTTGTCATCAGCCCTTTGCCCTTCGTCAAGCCTCTGTGGTGCTGGGCTGCTTCTTCATTGAAGGGTCCTTTGATTGTCACTTCTGTCGACAACAAGTTTCCTTCACCTTCATCAGCACGCTTGTACCGTCGGTGATTACTCCCTCGTCGTCAGTCCTTCATCAAGCTTAGGCTCTGCTGCTACTACCCTGGATGGCCCTTCGGTCGTCACTGTACCAACAGCAGTTCCCCTTCGCCGGCACGATTGTGCCATCGGTAGCTACACCTTCGTCAGCAGCCTTTCGTGTAATTATTTTAAGAATTGGCACTTTCCGATATGAATATCAGTATCAATAATCTGTATCGGTGTAACGATACACAACCGATACTTCTTATCGATATAACATTAACTTATTAACTGCAACAGCCTTACAACGTCTATTTATTATTATCAGAATAACATTAGCTTTAGCTTAGCAGACGACACTCAGTGCACTTGGCCTCTGCCTCATGCACTTTTAATTGCTGCCACATGTGGGCCCATCCAGTTACTCTGTCAACATCAGTGGTTCGGCGTCTAGGCCAATCAGCTCCTCCCTCAGCCTCAGCATCCAATCGCTCATCGTCTGCTACACAAAAGAGCAGGATGCAGGCCCCTTTAAAGCCCAGGGACCTGCAGATATTTTCTCTCACTCCCCGACTTCTTTGGACATCAATTGCTACCAGCCACTGAACCCTTGGAGCCGGAATTCCCACAGCACTGTTCAGAGTTAAGTAATACTGACGATCTTGGACTTAGCCGAATTTTAAAGGAGGGAGCTCCTTTAAAATTCGGCTAAGTCCGAGTTAGTGTTGGGAAGGGCGCATCTTATTTAAGAGTCCCCTTTCTTATTGCCTTCGGTCCCTATTTAATTAAGAGTGCTTTAACTTAGTTATTGAAGGTTTAACTTGATTTAACGGTGTGATAACCCTAACCCTAATTAATCGAATTAAATAGCTTTCGGATCGTATATCTTGTGTGGACTCCCTTACTTTGCTCATTATTGCTTTTATGTGCTGTAGTTAGTAACATTGCATTAGCGCCGGCCAGTACAAATTTATTATTATTACGCACCTCTGTTATCTTCGTAAGACCTAACAATCAGGATTTACGAGAGATTTACATTCGTCCTTGATCAGGCCTTAGTTCTACCACTGCAACAAGGCTGCCCTTTGGTCGTCACTTCTACCAACAAAAGGTCTTCATTGCTACGCCTCCTGCCCTAGAGCTCATTCCCTGGCCTTTACAAAATCAAAGTCGCTTGTTCCAGATTACATCACATGTCACCCTTCAATGACGTTCACTCACTGTCCTTTGTTTACAGAATTCTGGACAATGCCGTTCACTGCTCACCACTTTCGCTGAATCGAGCCTTGCTCCAGCTCGACAGTGCAGCCGTCAACGTGTCTACAAGCGTTCCTTTTCCAAAGGGCTGCTGTCTTGTTTCCATTGCCCTCAGAAGGGAGTGATACGTCTACACACATATCACTATGCCTTTCTTTACAGACTGCCTATCGTTCCTTGTCAACCACTGCCTGAGGCTCTTGCTCGACCTTCGTCCTTTGCTGCCTGTCGTTTTACCGCTTGCAGCTTCTTGACTTTCCACCATCCGTGGACTGTCATTTACAGCTCCAGCCCGTCATCCTTCGTTCCAGTCATTACAGCCTTTTTCTCTCAGCTGATATCCCTCACTGCGTTTCGTTTGCAATACGTCTAGGCTAAGGCTTCACAAGTCTGGCTTCTTCCAGCCAATGACCCTCACACCGACTTGCCGCTACTGATCAAATCCATACATACTTCAACTGCCAGTCGTCTGCACCTGACTGTCGCCTCCCAACAGCTTCGCCTCTCGACTATTAATCGTCCTTCGTCAACCTTTTCTTCTCTAGACTGTAACATCATACAGGCTTTGGTTGTACTTGCCCTACCTTTGCCATGGTATAAGGCATATTCCCATGGTTTCTGTTGCACAGTACTGCTATGTCTGGTCAAACTTCAAAAAAGGATCAAGTTCACAGACTTCCAATAACATTCGTCTTGGCCTTCGTTCACCCAGCCTAGCTGCACAAGGCTTGCACTCGGAAATGAGTGGTTACACCATCCCCGGGAAGCCCTTCGCTCCTCGTCTATCGTCCGGACGCTCCCGTTGCTGCTCCATGACTTCCTGTCTCACTACAACCACCATTTCGGTCGCGCGTTCACCATCAATCAACAACATGAGCATGCTGTGACAAAACAGTCGTGCTTCGCTGTTAGCATGCTACTTCACTTTCTCGTCTGCCAATCCAGATGGATTAGCATTCCCTCCGGTAGTCAACCACCTTAAGTATACTTGGGGTTTACAGTGGCCTTCGGCCTTTCTCCGCCATGTTACAGCACGCCGCCCTTATTTTCATCTGGGCCTTCGGGATGCACCACATGTTAAAAGGACATTCCTCCAAGTGCCATTTTTCTCGATCCTCCACATTAAGTACGGCCCAAAAGTTTTATTTCCTTACCGGTAGTCAATCCCTAGCTGAAAAACCGTTTTAAAATGTGGCGTCTGATTTTCTGTTGAATATTGCGGAATTTTATTTACTGCGGGATGCACGTATATGATGCTTTGCACGCTTACAATAATCATGACGTTTCATCTCTGTGTGTGCATGTACTAATTTTCTAATAGTTACCATGAGATCAAAAAATCTAAAAGACTAATGCGGTAAAAATTAAAATTAATTATTCCAATAGATCTCCAAAGCAAAATTATAAGACACTAGCCTAGAAAATTATAAATTGTGATGTTAAAATACGAGAATCATTCCGGTTTGTGAGGACACAATCTTTAACTTAATGCTGTTTCGTGTACTATTCCCAAAGCCAACTGAGACAGCAGCTACGTTCCTCGCTGCGAGGAACGCAGCTACCACCCCAGCCAACCTTGTTGCTGGTAAATGCGCGGATGGCAATCTGCGCGTAGCTGTTATAAGGCAAGCGGAATGTTATAAGCAGGCCGGGTGTCTCTTTAAACTCCACCAGCGCTTTCTATGAAGGGAACCCTGCCGTTAGTATTCCTTTCGAACATTTTCGACCATGGCACTGCAAGACAATTACCGGCACGAGGGCGATGTTCCAGCCAGCTAAGGCAGGATCTCATCTACTACCTCTGCAGACCATTGTGCCTTTGTCGAAGACCTGGTGCTCTGTTTTGCTAGCTTCCAGCTTTCTCATGTCGGCACTCTACGATCACCTGCTTTGCCCCTTGTGAGGTCCTTCCTCAGGGCCTGCTCTGCGCCCTGGCCTTGTGTACCTTCGCCTTTGGCCACTTCATCTCGGTTCGCACCTGCGTCAACGCCTGCCGTTCAGCAGCTTCCAGACGGATTTTGATCCCTTGTTTCCGGGTTACTCCAGCAACACGGGATACTTCTTCACCTGTTGTTCCGACTCCTATCCTGGCTTACCTTCATCTCCCCATGACTTCAGTCTTCACCAGGCACACTCACCCTTCATTCATCTATACCTCGCCTTCCCGACTGGCAAAGGTTTGGCTTTCCCGAGTTCAGTAACCCAGACTTTTCACGACAACAGCTGTTCCTGTGGAATAGGCCTTCCGCATCACCATTACAGATGTCCAGGTTTCAACCTAAACCTGATCTACTACACCCAACTAGTGACAAGGGTCCTGTTGGTGTCTGATTGCGATTCAATTCAAGACCACCTCTTCATCTGCTCCAAGGCTTTTCTTCAATAACCTTTTCCAGGAAGTCCAGGAAGGCCCCACCGTTCTCGTCTATCGTTCTAACCTTGACACCATGGTCAAGGCTACTGGCACCTTCATCCTCTGTGACAACTATTGCATTTTCTGTTCTGATCAGATCCTTTGAGGGCAGGAGGACAGGTCGGTCGCTTGCAGGCTGCCCCAGATAGAACCTCTCTGCTGTTCTATACTCGCATCTGGATGTCGCCTTACGAACCATTCTCATTCGTAAGACTGCTAACTTACGCAACATCGATCAACACTTTCAAAAACAGACTGGACAAAATCATTTAATTCGAAACTTGTATTTTTTATGATGGTTTTATTGAGAGGGAGCGTATAAGCAGAATACTTCCTGCTCTCGATTTACATATTACATATTACAACTCCTTGCATGACAGCATTTTTCATCTCGCTCGCAGCCAGCATTCGCCTAACAGGATACATACCTTGTCCTTCATCCAGGCTGACCGGTTATATACGCCACTGTTCGACTTCACATTTGCTGTTTCAATTTGAAATAATTCATGTTTTTTTCATTTTAGCATGTAGAGCAATGAAGCATACCTCGCTAAAGTCAAAATTTTTCTAATTGGCCAAATGTTGTTCAAATTTCATGTATTTCAGTTATCTCGATAAAGTAAATTTATATTTTTGTTAGTACCCAGTGATGACAGATCTGGTTGAACCCTTGGAAAGGGGATCTTGGCAAAGTCCACGCCAGGACTGCCGGCCAGGGTAGCATGCTCCGTCAGTGGCTATGGGAACTATTCTGGCCAATCTTTCAGCCCCTACGATGATCGGAGATTTCCTGGATCGAATCCCCGGGTTGGCACCTGCCTTTACCAGATATTTCTTCTTCTCTAAAAGTCTGGTAATGTACAAAATTGAGCCAGTTCAGCCATACAAACGTTAAATTGCTACGTCAGACTTAAGGCTCAAAGGAAATTATAAAAAAAAAGAAAAAAAAAGAGTTGATTTGACAGTTAACGATGGCGCACACCTATAGTCCGAGAATTTCAGTACCTTCCTAACAGAGCGAACAGAACGCACCACTGTTAGAGACAGTTTGGCTCCAAACTTAACGTCGCGCGTGCGCAATAACGTTGCCTCAGCCGTTTAGTACCTTCCGAAATTGCAATCACAGCTCAGCAAAATCAAGAAGCACAACAAAACACTCGTTACGTCATACCTTTAACGTGCCCAGGCGTGGGTAATTGACTGAACCAGGCTACGCTAATGGAAGTAACCAGGCACGAGCAATGCAAAATTGCGAACCATGTCGGGGGTAGTGGTTGCGATTGAGTTAATAAATTATGGAAGTGACTGCTTGAACCGGGGGTACGCGTAGCGCCACCGAATCGCAGTTGCTATATCGACCGGGTATGAATCTAACAGCCAATGAAATCGCGTCATTCACTTCTGTGGGAGTCACCCTCAGATTCGCGCTAATTTTGTCCGATTATCGACGCCATTATTGCGATTGTTGTGGATCGTTGCTATAGCACATTTTAGTTGTAATTTTGCTTGCTTTGTATTTTTAAGCTAGACCTGCCTTTAATGTGTCAAAATAGGCCGTAGGGCTGATTTAGTTAGCGATTTTTAGTAGATTCTAATAGGTTAGTCTGTAGTAGTTGCATTTTATCTGTAAGCCTAGTTTATGCTTGGTTTATGTAGCCCCTCCGCTGGGATTGTAGAACGTATTGGTGACCTTTTTTTCTGCTATTTCGACCCCCTGTACACAGTATTATTTGAAAACCCCCGGTCGAAATAGCGCCTGCATATAGCAGCCACTATACTTACCCCCCCCCCCCCCCCCTCGTATTTCTACTTTCTTTCCAAACTACAGGTCGACGTAACAATTCCCTGTATTTCTGCTATTTCGACCCCCTGTACACAGTAGTATTTGAATACAGAATATCCCCGGTCGAAATAGCACCTGTATATAGCAGCCACTATACTGACCCCCCATCCCCCTCGTATTTCTACTTTCTTTTCAAACTACCGGTCGACCTAACAATTCCCTGCATTTTTGCTATTTCGACCCCCTGTACACCAGGCTAGTATATTTTGAAAACACCCGGTCGACATAGCGAACGCGACCCAGCCATTACATGCTCTCTGATTGGCTGTCGCGTCCAAGACTCCGCACCTCTGTAGTGACTGACAGAATAGCCGGTCGAAATAGCAGATCGCGTGGGTAATGCTACGCCGACAGGGGGTCGAAGTAACAACCGCCATAAATTATATATGTGGTTGCGGGTGGTTGTCAGTGGTGGAGCTTTTGAGCATGCGCCAGGTACCGTAAACGATTCATCTCTGACGATGGTTGACGTAAGCAAACCACATCAACACGGCTTTAGTAGGAAATGAGCTGAACTGTCACCAACAGTGGTGCGTTTGGTTCATTCTGTTCGGTGCTTTAGGAAGGTACTGTTTCATACGGACAGGGGCCGACACGAATGTTCACTCTGGTCTAACAATATAATCTATCTACCTCTATGCCCTACGATCACGTCTTCAAGGTTTGCGTATGTTGTGACGAACCCCTGTGATTCGATCCCGCACCGTAAACTGCTTTCATAGATCTTTTTATCACCAATGTCAATCTTGCCAATGTTCAAGAATTTATGCTTTAAGTATCGATGTAGAACAGGACAAACGTCCAGACGTTTATACCTCAGCTAGCCTTAGCAATGCTGAAAATGTTTGCTTCATATGGTAGTAGAGGGCGATAGTGTCATGACGTCACATGACGCGTGTCAGCCATTACTGTTTCCACGTTAGAAAACAGCTATGCCGGAGAACCTGCTTGGAGAAACTTGGAAAATGTTCAATCTGCGACAGTTTTTCAATGACTAATCTTGTTTAATTGCAAACCCCTCCTTTACAGAATGGCGCTAAAGAAAGTGAAGGGCAATTTAGAGCGAATGTTTGACAAAAACTTGACTGATCTTGTTCGGGGAATAAGAAACAACAAGGATAATGAGGTACTGTAAATGATATATCTAGCTAGGAAGTAAGAAATGCCGTTTCATTGATTCTGGTTGAAAATAAGATAAAATATATTTAGGTTGTGTATATTTCAGGAGTATCCTTGTTGATTTCGTGCTGTGTATGCATGTGAACGGGTAATATTGTTCACAACATAAAAATGATGCCACCGTTGAACTTTGATAATGTATGTGTAAAACCATACACATAAAACGTCACCCTACTTGTGATTATGAAGGGAGGCGGCGTTCGTGTTTGGAGATTAGATGGTTGTTGATTCTGATTAGGTTTTGTCTAGCTCGTTGCCTTTCATTTCACGTGCGTTGTTTTTTGACAATATGGACAGTTTTTTTTTTAATTTTGAGTAGTGTACACCTCGTATTAGGAAAAAAAAAATATGTTGAGATAATAAATAATGCACTCCGTGTTTTGGCTCGCTGCCGAAATTGTGGAGATTACGATATATGGGAGGTGATTGTACCGAGCCCAATTCACTCGCTCCAAAATCTGGTTTCATTAGCATCACAAGTACTCTTGATCAAAACGGGTACGTCATCTGTAGGCAGCGACTACAACCAGGTGTCCACAGCTCAAGGCCCGCTAAGATAGTAGCTGTGCTCCGCTCCAGGCCTGTCAGCTTGCTTCTGTGTAGTGACAGACACGCTAGGAGTTGTCCAGTACGGATTGAGAACCCAAAGGAATTTGTATCTGGACTAAGTGAATGCCTGAAAAGCCATCAATATGCGCCAGTTCTCGCAATTTGATCATTACCTTTACGTGTTTAAAGTTTAAATCATTAATTTTGTTCAGATACCAATCCTCATGCCGTACGTTACTGGACGACTCCTGGCGTGTCTGTCACTAAACGGAAGCAAGCTGACGGGCCTGGTGTGGAGCGCAGCTACTATATCAGCGGGCCTTGCCACAGCCAAAGCCAACTGAGATGCAGTAGCTACATTCCTTGCTCCACTCCAGGCCAGTCATCTTTGTGCTCTTCTGGTCTTAGTTATAAAAGACACGATTGGAGCTGCTCAGTACCGTCCGGCACGAGAACCAAAGGAAATTGGTATCTGAACAAAGTGAATGCAGGCAAATTTGTATTTTACTCAGCTACTCGTGGCTACCTGTAAATGTTTAAAACAGAGCTAGGTAGAATCACGAAGCATCGTAACGATTAAATTGTGAGATCTGACACCTACTGAGGGCTTCTCCAGCGTTAACTTTGTTCAGATACCAGTTTCCTTTAGGGATGAGTCAATCACCGAAACCGAAACCGAATTTTCGGTTTTTACTGAAAACCGAAACCGAAACCGATTCGGATTTTGTGGCGGTTTTTCGTACGGTATTCGAAAAATCAAAAATTTCCTTAT